>APFE031526674.1:0-15167 GCA_000404065.3 Pinus taeda | reverse complement strand
ATTACATTATATTTTTTTCATGCACTAATCTAAGATGTTATAACTTGCTAATATTAATTAAATTTTGTATTACATCCAAATTCATCTTTATTTGAAAATAATTTTCAATGTTGTAATTAACTTAAGCAAATGCCTTTGGAGGAGTCAGGAAATGTTGTAATCCACTTAAGCAAATGCCTTTGTAGGACTGAGGAAAAAGCATAGAGCAAGAATCTAAAAATATATCCTTTATAGAAAAGCATCAAGGATTGAACTTTAACATGAAGCAAGTTTAAGAATTTCACATTAATTAATTCGTAAAATTAATGTTTTTATTCAATCCATTTTCAAAAAGAGAAAATTAGAATATATATATATATATATAGATATATATAATATATATATATATATATATACTTTGTCCTTTTTTCAGTTCATCTATAATTTAATTTAACTTCATCTTTAAACATCATTTTTGCATGAAGAAGGTCGCAAAGGAGTTCCCTTCCAAGAGCAAAAAACACTATTGTCATAAGAAACTTATTAATCCATTGAAGATGCCCACCTTCCACAACTCAATTGCCAAATAAGAAAGATCAAAATGCAAGGCTTAGAGTAGGCTGGCAGTGTGAGAACCAATAGCTGACTCCACAGTGAAGTCCCACATTCAATGGGGTCCTTTACACCATAACACTTCATAATTGCTCCCTCCTTAATCATAATAATAAAGTGATGCAACCATATCTGTAAGGTTGGGTAGATGTACTTTGAATGTCCATTACCTTGGTCGCCATGGTTTGTGAAATAAGGGGTGGCTTGTATGCATGCATGCATTTCCTCGAGGTTTCCACGAAGTCATTTGGGCCCCCCAATTTTCCATTTTTATATTTTCTTGTATCAAGCAATTTAAGTAATTTTTTTAATAGACTTCATCCACCATTAGGGAATTATAGCAGGTTTGATTTGACCATTAATTTTTAATTCACCTATCTTCAATTTATACCCCTCCCTTGTTAGCATACTTGTTTGCTTCTCCGTCGAAGTCTCTTAGGACATGGAAATATGCTTTGGATGGGATATCTTCCACAATTTTCTTGATTCTCTTCATTATGTTTTCCATAGGTTTCTCCCGGGGAGGAAGCCTTTGACTAGACGATGTGGGATTAGGAGAGAATCTCCCATAATTGTAAGCATGTCCAATTAATGTTCTTTGGCTAACAAAAGTCCTTTATAGAGATCGTATATCTTTGCTTGATTGTTTCTCATGTGACCAAGACCCCATAAGTACCTGAACACTTTGACCTCCTTGGGACCATAGAGTACCCCTCCCCCTTCTAGCACCCCTAATTCATTAGAATTAATTTAAATAATTAAATAAGACAAATTTCAGCTCAAATTATACTTGTCAAAATTATTTTACGATCTTTAAAATACTCTCACAAAAATTATTTTTCAACTTTATATTTATTTTTAGATATGTAATATGTAAAATAGTTTCAAAATTTTATTGTAAATTTTATTATAACCTATATTTTTCAAATACAATTTTATATTAAATAATACTATATATAAATATATTTTTTCCAAACTACTATTCTTTTTTTTCTATGGCTAATCTATGGAGATTTGAACCAAATATTTTTGTAACGAGTATTTTAATAATAGACCCATTCATCGACACTTCAAAACATCTCCATTGTAACGAATATTTTAATAATATACCCATTCATTGACACTTCAAAACATTGTGAACTAATATATATAAATAAGCTCAGTCTAACTACGAAATGACATTTTTTTCACTAGAATTTGATGATACAATTTCAAGCAAGATTGTGATTTTTTATTATTTAAAATACAAATTTTGAATGCCTAAATGGATTCAACGGCAAGATTGTGATTTTTTATTATTTAAAATACAAATTTTGAATGCCTAAATAGATTCAACGCCCTCACAAACCTTCGATGCACTAGAATTCTATAGATTAAACAACTTAAAGTCAAGTTTTTAAAATTTTTTGCCAAATTTTGATCAAAATTAATTAGAAACAATGTCTTGAAAAAAACCATTTCATCTATTAATTAAACTATACCTATATAAATATCTTCCATTCATAAACCATCAATAAATTAACATAATAATTATTAATTATACAATTAATATCAAACCATAAGTGAACATAATAATTATGAAATTATATAACTAATATAAGGTACTCATTAGATAACTCACCTACCTTTGACTTCTTATATATTATTGGAATGTGCATTCCATTTTATTATTGGAATACTATTCCTTACTTCACATAAGTCGTCACCACAGTTAGTCAATGGTGAGATTAGGGAGTTGTATTAGGGATTTGAGATGGGTTAACAAAGTGACGTCACCTTAAGGCTTCCCACATCATCTAAATATTAAGTAGAGGATGGTGAGGATGTATGTTTTGACATAAAATTAGGGAGTTGCAGAAGGGATTTGAGGTGGATTAACAAAGTGACGTCACCTTGAAACTTCCCACGTCATCACAATAAAAAAATAGAAAATGGTATAATTTCACAGTCTAATTCTCGTCATCTCTGAGTTTCAATCACATCCAACGGCAGTTAACCCCCAAAGAATTTCAACGTGGATCGCCCCGCCGTCCACATGGACGAAGAAGCACTTCTGTTAAACACGGCTACTAGGGAATGCCCAATGTCGCTTTCGGCCTCGGCTCAGAAATCTGCTTCAAAAGCGGTCCGTGTCGCAGGACCGGACTACGAATTTGATGAATTGCACTGCGAGTTTAGCAGAGTTTTTCGAAATTTAGAGCGCAGAATGGAAAATTGGAATCAACTCTGCTCCAAGAAGACATTGATAGCCCTTCTTCTGGGTCAGGTGGCTTCTCTGCTGATAACATCCACTGGATTCTCCTCAACTGAGCTTAGCAACAGAGGTTTACATAATTCTAGCTTATGCTTTTAGCTCCGCGTTTGGTAGAAAAACATCTACTTGAATTTCAATTTTCTTAATGCCGATTATACTGCAGGAATTGTTGTACCGACCTCACAGTCCTTCTTGAATTATCTTCTTCTGTCAATTGTGTTTGGAAGTCAATTAATATATCGCAGGAGACGGCTTCGGGTAATGCATTTATCATCTTTTAGTAAATTTTCAACTTCTTGACCTTTGTTCAATTTTCTTTTCTGTCAAAACTCTGACTGCATTGACAATTGACAATGCACCTACAAAGCTTCTTGGATTTCTACAATAAATGATGTTCCTTATCTATGGAGAGTCCATGCAGACTCCATGCAGAGTAAATGCTTGTACTCTCATGTTGAATTTCCAGGCACTTTGTAAACTTATTGTTCCTATATCTGCAGGGTTGCAACATTAGAGATTGCCAATAAATTTGTTTGATTTTCCTTTTTCAGAACAGAAGAAATCATTTTATTGTAAAAAGAAACCTAAACAAGGTTCTGGTTAATGGTTGTTAATGTATCTGATAGGTACTTACCCTGTACAAGTTTCGTGTTGCAGGCTCGGTGGTACTACTATGTTTTGTTGGCTTTCGTGGATGTTGAAGCTAACTATGTCGGTACGTAATCATATTTCCATCTGTTTTTCCGTTTTCGAAGTGCTTCCTTTAAACTCAACAGAACCATTATGACTCGCCCCAAGAGGTCTACAAGCGCTTCTGGAAGGCTAAGCTCTCACAACAACAGGATACTATCGTGTTTAAGTCGCCGAGTACTTGCACTTGGACTTGCCTCCAAGCACATATTTGTGTATAGGGGAATTTAACCTTGGTGGGTGCCCTGGCATGCCATTGCCTTCACTGCTGAATCGCAACCCCATTGATCACATTTTTATCTTCAGTAACATCTGTTTCTGTCTTCTGGATATGTCTCAATAATATTTGTAGCAGATATTCAGATCTACTACCTTTTTTACTGTAAAACATGACGAAGCTATAAAGCTTAATCTCATGCTTTCGTTCATTTTAAAAACTTAAGACTTTTTGAATTTTTAGGGAGATAGCTATCAAAGGAAACTTTAACTACAGCGAAATGCTGGCTACTCAAATTTTGGTATTTTTTTTTTCCTTTGAAAAATATGTTTTGTTGAATCTCTTTGGCTAAGCGGCTGTGCTAAGAGGGGCGTATCTGTGCCGTCAAAGTGACCTAGGACTTGCACCTGGCTTCATCCATTCCCACTTGGGGGGTTTTGAACACAGGTCTCCCGATTAATGCAAGGCCATTCACCTTGTTGGTTGCTGCTAGACCACACTCTCATTGGTGGATTTTGGTACTTACAGTTTCTGATTGAATTTGCTCCAATATGACATTTATAGTGTTCAAACATCTCGAGTTCTTTGAATTTCTACGACGTTATGCAACCTGGATTGTGCGTCTGAAACGAAGAGACTGAAGATTGCCTTTATTCTAGAAAGATTTGATAAAATATCTCCCCTTTCAATGAGCTTGGGTTCCCGTGATTTTGCACACTGATCGCGTCCAGTTCTTTTCAACTGTGCTTGGTTTGAAGATTTTAATTGTTATATTTAATTGTCTGTACCGCTTTGGAATGCTAGGTAAGTGGTGAAAGATTGTTTTCCACCACAGTTAGGCATCTCCTCGCCATAATATAATTTTTCTCTACTTGAAGATGCATCTAACTTGAGATGCTTATCTATGAAAAATTGAGCTACTATTTCAATAATGGTGAGATAGTAATGTTTTTGTTGCCAAATTGCAAGGTATCCTGAATTAGCTGAATTTTGCTAATCTCAATCATGTGGGTACTGATCACAATGCTGATTTAGCGTTTCTGTTCTTCTGCTTTTCTGATTTATAATTAAACCATAGGATTGTTCTATTAGCTAAATTTTTGAATGAGATGACTCCTTATAATATAAAACTTTCATAAAATAGTTAAAAAATGTTCTGAGGGCACCCCTTGTCACATAATGCTATCAATCTCTATAGTAAAGATTTCTTTCGTTTAGAAATAAATTATATGTTAATGACAATATAAGCAATATAAGAACAATAGATAATGTTAAAAGGGACTTTAGAAACCTGCTATAACATATCATCCCTAAGCTTTATTAATGTTTTGGAAGATACGAAGCTCTATGGAAGGGGGTTCTCCCGATCCATCAATAGATTTTGTTGTTTAGGCAAGTTCCGCATTTGGGAGAGTCCTTGTACGTCTCCCACCAACTAAATGCATTCTTCTTCTACTCCTAGACATGTTCCATTATACATTATAGAGTATCATCATGTGTTAAAGCGAATTAGTATACATCTCGAGTTATGTTGTATGGAAAGGTTTTCAATCTTAATCTTTTCCAGTTAGTCATTTTTATAGCATTGGGCATCGATTGGCCAAAAGCCCTGAACAGCTTCCTGTAGGGTCTGTTAAAGAACTGTTTCAGTGCCCAGCCAGCCAAACCCGGCCCCAAAAGGCCAAACTTGACATGTCAAACTCAAAACATTGATGAAAAATCCCAAACCCTAATTTTTTCCATAAAAATTCTGCCATTCTGTTTTGTTGCTTGTTTCTTTCATTCTAAATTTCTCTTTTCTTTGGCAATGAAGTGGAGAGCTGAAGACTATCTTTGAGCGAAGAGGAAAGCTGAGGATACTCTCTAGAATTTGTGCTGTAAGTGTATTTTGAAGGAATTATAAGCAATGTTATCAGTACCACTGGACTGGATCAGAACTGACCAGTTTAAAGCAGTTCACAAAAAAATAATCTGAGAACCTATTGGCGAATCAGAACCTGATGCTGAATTTGCCCTTTGGCTGGTTTGGGACAGAACTGGCTGAACTAACTGGTTTGACCCGTTCCAATCTGGACTGACCCTCAAAAACCTGGGCCCCACCTGTTTGCCATCATGCCCAAAAACCTGGCTCTTGGACCCAGTTTTCTGGCTGGTTTTACCGCCATGCCTACAAATGTGGTTCTTCATTCTGGTCTGTTTCTGGTGTTACACTTAGCCAGTTCCAGTTCTGATCACATTGATTTTACGTGTTGTCTCTGCTTTTAAAAGTTGTGGACTGATGAGACAAGTTCCCAAATCAAAGCTAAAGGTCTTTTACTAGTACAAGATCCAAAAAATGTGTATTAGTGCATATTTAAACCTTATTGCAGCGCTGTCTGCATTAAGGTAACTGCACTTTAATTCTGAACATATTTGATTTTCTCAAAAAAGCATATTAGTACCACTAGTGGCCTTGGCAAAGAATGGGATGCCAGGTTGAAATTGCACATTGATAAGGAGACTTCATGTTAAGGGCATGATGCAAATGCTCCATTGACAACTATGCCTTCGAATACCTTCATTAGTTGAACAGTGCTAATATATTGAGATTTTGGTTTTCTTAAAGCTGATGAAATTATGTGCTACTGGTATCAGTCCACACAATGAATGGTTGGTCTTTCATCTTGTCATGAATATGCATGGAAATTTCATCTTGTTCACCTATTGGGGCATGAATGGAAAATTTCAATGGTTTGTCATGCTTTACATTTTTCACAGTTGCCTTTTTTTTGGAAAATACATCTCATATTTATAGAAAAATATTTACATGTATAGTTTAAGCCTTAAGGTCATTAGGAATATCTTGAACCTGCTCATCAAATTGTATAGTTTCATTCTCTCTTCTTACACGTGCATTCGATACAAATCTATTATGCCTTTTTCTTGCCATCTGGGAAAGAAAGCGTTTCTACAATCATCCAAAGTGTTTATGCTATTATCATCCAATTGAAGAAACCATTTACGTGCATCTTTCTTCAAAGGTAAAGTAAATATAGTATTATCTCCATGGAATATAGGAAATTTATCAAGTGATTTAGGGATATTATGGGGTTGACCAGCAATAGCAAAAAATCAAAGGGCCTATAACAATACCTTAACCAAGTAGCAGTGTAATATTCCTAGTGGGAAATATTAAGTGATAACAACAAATAAAGCATAAACATGTAACCATAAAACTAACACACCAGCATAATGACAAATTGCACCAGAAATTGTACCAAGCGCTGAGCCATTTTATTAACTAAGAAAACAAGGTACATATAAATGAAGAAGAGGAACCTGGGCTTGCTGCAACAAGCTAGTCAAGCCCTAGGTGAAAATGCAGCTGCGCAAGTGCTGGAAACTGCTCTCCCTAAGTCTCTGCGCTGGCCCAGTTAATTCTGTTACTAGTGGATGGAATGGAATTGGTGTTTCGGCCCTCTAAACTGCTCGGAAAATTCTAGGAAATTAACTAGAGCCTCCTCACAAGGAACCCAGAATAACCCAACAAAATCTCACGGACCCATGTGGTGGAAATGGTCCCGGAGTGAACTGCGCCCTTCTTTAATAATTTCTGCTATTGACTGCTGACTAGAACACCGATTTTTGCCAGAAATACTTCCCAGAAAATTCTATGAAATTAACTCTAGACTCCTCTCACCAAACCCACAAAAACCCAGAAAGGGTTTTGGCTTAATCCACCGACCCCTGGTGACACCCAACAAGTGCAAATCGCCCAATCTGGCCCGAAAACTCTCCACAATTTGATATTACAGAATTATGCCCAAATCTACCACTGGCTAAATTCTCCCTTGAGGTATACCTCCAATCTTCGACCCTTATCTCTCCACAATTCTTCTCCCTTCTTCCCTTGTGTAGGCTAAGCTGAAAACCCCTATGCACTTTCAGATGAAGAGAATTTCGTCCCACAGATTTGTTGCTCTATATCCTTGCAAAATCACCACAAAATTCTTGGCTTCAACTAGGAAAATCATCCTGCAAATAATGCAGACTCCAACTTGCTGTATGCTAGACCACAATGAATAACTCGAATTGCCTCTACGCTTAGGAAATACGCAGAGCAGGGAATATTGTTGTCAATGAAGCTCTATGAAAGCCCAACAATGGACTCTCTGAATTCCCAACTAGGGAGGCACTCGAAGTCCTTCGAAGATGGGGTGGATTTCTGTCTGGATTCCTGTGTTAAACAACACTCTACCCTTGTGCTAAACAACTCCAAGAGAAGATGAAGTGTTAAATGTAATAGTCAAAAGATGATCCACAAAATGAGTCCCTCTTCCTTTTATATTTTCTTTCTATCCTTCTAAACTCTTTTTAATATAATTTTATTGGTGGGGGCCATTTTCCACTTAGTTACTTTTTCCACCATTTTAATAAAATAAAAATTTGCCGCCAATTTGCAATACAATAATACTTGCCACCTTTCTCCAAAATACTAGTTGCCCCTTATAATTAATATTACCAATATTGGGCAAAATTCCCATGCTTACAAAATTGGGGATATTACAGTCCACCCCTTCAAAAATTGCTTGTCCTCAAGCAATGCCCGAACAAGCACTCTCTCTATCAATCGACCCAAATGGCTACTGCAAACAATACCCAGGTCCCAAATGTGCCACTGAGTCATCCCTATCCCCAACACTATCGTGTCATGAAGGAGTCCCTCGATACCAGGGTCCCAAGCTATCCTGATCAACGTGAAGCACCCCTTGTTGCACTCACTTTCCAACCTAGTACAGGCACTCGAAGCCCTTTGCATATTGTCAGTAAGTAGAGCATCATGATAATATAAAGTCTTGATCAGCTCGTTGTGCAACTGCTCTACTAAGTCATCCATCTCATGCACCCCAAGGGTGGACTCCTGAAGATACAATCCAACCCCGGTGGAGATGAATCCTCACTCGCATGATCTTTTCCTTATCTCCTCCTCTTGATCATCCCTCCATGCTGGTGAAATCCCCCATGCCAACAACGAATCACTAAAATCCAATGGAAGGTCGGAATGATCTCCCCTAATCAAAACCAACTCATCCCTAAGGGTCGCTAAACTGTCAAGTATTGTGACACCAAGGTGCCATTCCCATTGTAGGAAGAAAATGTCCTGCTGACCCTGTGGCACTTTGGTCATGACTGACTGCCCAACGTCTTCATACCAGAGCCTCCTGTCCTGTAACTCTTGGCCATAATATATGTGATGATCGAGGTTATGCCCAACCTGCCCAAGCGACTCAGCAATGCCAGAGTCTATCACTCCATGGTTGGCCCAAATCCTAAACAACAACTTGCCTCGCCATATGATGAAGACCTCAGTGATCCCCCATGTGTCAGTATGATAATGAATCAAATCACTGACTATCTTGACCATACTCACTAAGAAATGGAGTGAACCACCAATCAACTGGATCCCTAGATCCCATAACCATACTAGAGGTCCACAACTCCCAATCCTCACTGCCTATTGTAGTGACATGAAACTAGCTATTGGGACTCCTCTGTTCCTCGTATTTGACCCCTGTATGTATCCAATAAATGGTCACCAAGCATCAAGAATATGTCCCGTGTATGACAAACTACTATGCTCTTGCTAGACCACACAGCAAAACTTGCTATCCCAACTCCTGATGCACCTGGATACTGCCTGGAGCCTAGGCATCCTCCTGCCAATGAGGACTACCATTCCCTGTACCTCTTGCTCACATAACACCTCGGGTTGTCTTGCCAATAGTGCACCCTGCAACTCCCTCACGATCACCTCCCTATGCCTGCACTCATCAGCTCGTGTCCTGACCAAATGCCACCACCAAGAAGTCTCTCCCCAGATACTCTGTGTCCCAACTAACTGCCCCGAGCGAGCCTCTCGTGTCCTGTTGCCTGTGTTGAAGATGTAAAGGAACAACATCCAACTCCTCTGTGCCTACAAATAATGTAGAAGTGAGAGAGGCATGCGAGTCCCCATGGATATCATCAAATGATGCTCATCCGCGTCCTCATCGATCCTGGGTGATCGATACCCAATGGCATGCTTGTCGTCTCTATTAGGCGGTCTCCCTTGTGGTAACGCTCCAAAATCCCAATGGAAAGCATCACACATCACTACATACGACCAAGCATCCTGGTGCTCCCCAGCATAAGAACATGTATCTTCATGCCCCTTGGCACAGGAATGCACCCAATTGCACACCTCTGTGTACTGCTGGACACCACTACCAGCTGCCATAACATCCCAAATCATGCGGTATCCCTCCTGTGACGAAGTAGCTATCACTCCATGCGAAACCTCAAGGTGATATGAATTGCTCCTCCTACTCCACAGTGCAAGCCCCCACAACATGACACTCCTTCGTGCACCTCAGTAGAACACTGAACTCTATGGCATGACTCTGCGCACCTCCGAACACCTATGTCAACAGCTGCACCACCCTGCATCCTAGGCCATCCTACATGCGTCCACGCATTTGCTACTTTGCTAGTGAATCCACTACATGCTAACAGAAATTATACTACTGTGCCTAGCCTCAGTAGCTCCTACGTCCAATATGCCAATAAGAGAACACAATCTCCATACAATGCCCTGAATGATGGCCTACTGATGGCACTTCCTCCGACTAGCCCCTGCTAGAGTATGCTAATCATACTACAATCCCATGTACACCCAACATCCCTGGACAATCCGCGAAGTCTGTCTTCCCCCTTGTCACTGCAACCCGATGCTAGTGCTGATGGAGAGCTGAAGCCTGAAAGTGTGTGGGCGCTCGGTCACCGGATCCATCACACTGCTAATACGATCACTAACCAAGCCCATGCTATGATGGGGAATCCCACTTGGATCCCAACAACAATCTGGCCCTTGTACTCTAGTAATCCACGACCTCTGTTGAAATGCGACCATGGATGTACCCAACCACCTAACCTGCCCCATCGGGTACCAACTTAGTACGTCTCACCATCTAGTCCTAAAGGAGGGATCGAATGTATAATCCCCTGTGTATGGGACAAGCCCTCCATGCCGACATTATGCCATACTCAACTCAAGTCGTTGGCCCCTGCTGACTCGGTCATCCCCTATGCACTGTCTCGACAACTATGCCTCTTTCAATCCAATGCATAAGGGTGAGATAATAATGTTGTGGACCCCATCAGCGTGCCTCTGAAGCGAACTGTGCTGAAATCCAAACTTGTGTTGTCTGCGCTGCCCTTTGTCAATGTCTAGCCCCAAGGATGGCTGCACATCCTCCTCCATCTCGACCTCAACATGAGCCTCCAACTGCTCCTCCATCGACAACCCATCATATAAAACATCCTCATCGGTCAACTGTAGGTGACTGTCATCTGGCAACTCTCTCATAGATCTAGATGCCTCTATACCTATCGACTCCTCATCAACAATGGAGATGTCTCCTAGCACCTCATCAATTTGTGGTGTGCCGCTATCACCTGAAAACTTGGTCATAACACTGGGTACCTCATCAGCTATCGACATCTCATCAACAAGTGTATGCTCAACTGTCTCCTTGCCATCCATGGCCCCTTCAAGTACTTTTCCATCTTCTGCCTTGATCCTCCTCATCATCCATGCATAATTCCATTGAATTCCCGCTGATTTGTGCATGTCTCTTAGTTCACCGAACTCCCAAAAGGAGAGGGACGCCTAAATGTCATGTCCCAATGTTTGGTATTCCCTCCAATTTGCTGCCAATAACTCCACATCAATTGCAATCATGTCTTACCATCTGTTGATGGTGCTGGACCCGCCAACATTCAGGGGATAACCCCGGTATGAAGTCCCAACTAGACCTCACACCATTTGGTGTGGGAGTCCCATCCGGTATGATGGCTCGGTTGCCATTATCTTAAGGATTTGCCTCAACTCTTGCTTGTTAGCACAAGAGAGTGGTTCGCTTTGTCTTCGAGAAGTGAGGTTCGTGTGCCTGGTGAGTGTAAGCATACTTGTGTCAATGGTTCTTTCGTTGTGAGGGGAAGAAGGTGAAGGTGAGTTCCAGGTTGAAAAAGATCAGTACCAACTAGGCTAGGAATACACAACACAAAGGACATACACAGCTTCTGGTGGAGCAATCCACTTGGATGCGGCAGTCACAACATACAAGGTAAGATAACACGTACAACACTCACGGAGCAGTGCAAACGAGTGCAACGGTTGTTACAACAAGGTTCATGTGAAAGGTCTGTCTGATGTTCGGCAGAGTAGTTGACACGGACGAGACAACACTAACAACATATACACCACATTTCCATTAATAGATTATGCATTACAACAAATGAATCAGTTCAGATGTAGAACACAGGTTAAATCAACATGCATTACAAGTGTTAAAGATCAGTGTTACAACAAATACAATACATGCGTAAAAATGTGCTGGTCTGTTAATAGGCTTTTGAATTAAGCGAAAGTTCCAAGACACATTGTTACACCATACATCACTAACCCCGTTAGCGGGGTGTTGGAGCCACTACTCACTCCTCAAAGAAAAGATTACAGACTCTCTTGGCTATATGGGAGGAGCTGAGGTGAAAAGTACTTTCATGTACAAATGAGAGGGGTATTTATAGCCAAGGGTGAAACTGACCCTTGTGGCTGTTTGACTACCCTCATGACCATTCGGCTTCCATGACTTTTCGACTTACATGATTCTATGTTCAACAAGTGGGTCTCTTGGACTTCCACGTTACATCACATTGATTGACAACAAGTCCATAGTGGAGATGTGGGCAACATGACTCGTGACTTGACTCGACATGACTTGACATGACAATGCTGGTACATTCGTGTTGCTGCTGGAGTGCATGTCGAGCTACAGTGCTGCTGAGTGATGGATGTCTTCATGGTGTATCATAACTTCACCTCCACATGGCGAAGTGCATGGAGTCTTCGATGGTCCTTGGTTCCCTTGATGAAGTTTTAGCATGTTGTTCCTTGCTTTCATGTTGGAAGGCTTGATAGGCTCACTTGTTCGCAAAGGTGCATGTTCGCCGCGTTCGTCCGCTTCGCATGCTTCATTTGTTCGTCTGTTGGTGAACCTGTCCATCTGCATGTGCTCTCTTTGTTCATCCCGTTCGTCATCTTGACATGTTTGTTGGTGTACCTGTACCTGCATTCACTCATGACGAGATGACATCAAGTCCAAAACCTCCTAGTCTACCATGACACATGATCATTCAGATGCAAGGGACCGGGAGAGGATGATGGCTCCGAGCAACTGCTGTTGAAAACTACGCAAGAGTCACTGAGAGATGGAGACAGACAACCTGAGCAGACAGAGGCAAAATTGTGCAAATTTTGGGAGGGACAGTCCGGGCTGCAGGAGGGCAAGGCAGGCGTGCTCTGCGCATTTTCCGGAACAAACAGTCAGTAGGGGCTGGACAACCAAGCAATTTTCCAGAGGAATGGGCCGAGCTGCATGAAGGGTCAACAGGCAGGGATTGCGCAGTTTTTTTGGGGAACTGCCCGAGATATTGGCAGCCAGAACTGCGCAATTCCGAGAGGAAACTGCTAGTTGGATGTTGGGTTACTGGGAGCTAGAACTGCGCAATTCCTAGAGGGAACTGCCAATTGGCTGTTGGGTCACTGGCAGCGAGAACTGCGCAATTCCTAGAGGGAACTGCCAGTTGGTTGCTGGGTCATTGGTAGCTAGAACTACACAATTCCTAGAGGGAATTGCCAGTTGGTTGCTGGGGTCACTGGTAGCCAAAACTACGCAATTCCCAGAGGGAACTCTTAGTTGGCTGTGGGGGTCATTGGCAGCCAAAACTGCGCAATTCCCAGAGGGAATTGCCAGTTGGCTGCTCAGTCACTGGCAGTAGAAACTGCGCAATTCTTGGAGGGAACAGGCAGTTTGCTGCTAGGAGTTGCTGGTTGGGAAAAACTTCACTGAGGCCGAGGTCGTCCTGCTGATCATCTCTGCGCAATTTCTGAGCTGAGTTAACTGATGGGTAGCAGAAGGCCTGCCCATGAGCACTGTGCAATTTCTGATATGAACAGTTGGTCAACTATCTGGATGGCCAACATGAGAGTTGATTGGGTTGCTTGCGGGCAACACAACTTGAAAGGACTAGCTTGGTGCTTCTGCGTTGTTCTGGTTGACAGTCGATCGAGTTGAAAGTAGGGTGATGGTTCGGCTGTCAGTGAAGAGTCTGGTCGTCAGAACTTCAGCAAAAATGACTAAGTGTGTGAACAGTTGAAAGATGCGTAGGTGATCATACGAACACACACTTGTATGACTCGACGACGAAATGACCAAACCATCTAGGCACACATGTTCAACATGACTAATCGACGGTCAAGCGACAAGCGCGACACTTGTGATTGATCGTTCATGATCGAGATGACGCTTGCGTGATAGTGAATGTGACTCCGTGTGTGAGTGTGACAGATGCTTTCATGGCGAACACAACAAACACATACAAAGCAAGGACTTTGAGGATAACCAGAACACGGTCGCAAGCATGACTTAGACATCAACATGCAGGGACTTGAATGCAATAAACAAGCAATGCGAATGTAAAGACTCACACGAGCTGACGGAGTGAACCCGAGTGCGTGCAGTCATCAAGTGAAACTCTTCAGGGGAGGCTCCGAAATTGGTGTTGGCCAAAATTTTGGAGGGTGGTTGTAGCCGCTACAACACCATCTTGATGCATTATCCATAATTTTGGGCTAGTGGATTTGTTGTATAATTAGAATGGTCCTCATTCCCAATTGTGGTATGAGTCAGCTGCTCCCCCACATCAATCATCATTTGTTGCATCCTAATCACCTCATTCAAGGCTACTGCCATGTTGTTTGATTTTAACCTTTCTTTGGATCCCATGATTTCTTAGCTTTATATTCTGGTCTTGTCATCACTTGGCTTAAGGCCCATCGCCGGCCAAGATCATGGCTTTGATACCACTGTAATATTCCCAGTGGGAAGTGATAACAACAAATAAAGCATAGACATGTAACGATAAAACTAACACACTAGCATAATGACAAATTGCACCAGAAATTGTACCAAGAGCTAAGCCATTTTATTAACTATGAAAACAAGGTACATATAAATGAAGAAGAGGAACCTGGGCTTGCTACAACAAGCTAGTTAAGGCCCAGGTGAAAATGGAGCTACCCAAGTCCTGGAAATTGCTCTCCCCAAGTCTCTGTGCTAGCCCAGTAAATTCTGCTACTGCTGGCTGGAGTGGAATTGGTTTTTCGTCCCTCTAAACTACTCAGGAAATTCCAGGAAATTAATGTTGGCATTATGGTTCTGGTATGTTGTACTTGATGGCAAACACTCATGGCATGGCCCTCATTTTGATGAAAATAAAGAAGTACGCAGGAGAACAGTTCAGGAGGGGCGTACCCGCAGGTATGCCGTGCAGGGA
>APFE031526670.1:0-13049 GCA_000404065.3 Pinus taeda | reverse complement strand
ATACCTTTACCTTTCAAAGTTATATGCACCTGAAATACAAGTTGGTGAGAAAGGGGAGGTTTACACTTGTCCATGTTGAAAATAGAAAGCATGGAATCCTTTGGGTCAATACCAAGAATAGTGGAAAGCAAAGCTTTTCATTGTGTTGGCCATGTTTGTAATACTTCGAGCACCGACATAGCCGACAGCGCTTGTGCCAAATCTTCTACAATGTTATAGTTTTGGGTGACACATGTAGATGTATTGTGTGTTGTGCATCGAAGTGCCCCTTTTGGGGGTCAAATTACAAGGTCCACAACCATCCTTTTGATATGAAAATCATTGGGCAGCGGTGGGTTTGGACTTGAGGAAGGTTCCACTGCATGAGTGATAGGAGCTCCATAAGATTTGGCTCTTGTTTGTAGATATACCATTTCAAATGTGTAAACAGCAGAAGATCCTTCACTAGCTGAAGGATGCTGCGAACCATCATTGCCCCCTTGCAAGGGTTGTGGTTGGTTTGAAATAAGGTTTTGTTGTTGCTAAGCTAGGAAAGGAATTTTTAGGCCAGTGGGGGTCTTACTAGTATCCTTTCTAGGAATGCATTCTGTGCATTCCTAAAGACGCAGACAGCAATAGGTCATATTGTCTTCAGCATAGATTTTGCAAGGAAATGTGGCAGGTTTATCCTTTCCATCATCAGTAGGCATAGCAGCCCTTTGTTTTGGGTTTAGTTGCTTTGTTGATTGCTCTTCAGAGGAGCAGTCTTTTTCTTATTCTTCTTTTTCTTACTACCGAGATTTTGTGTAGACTACATAGATTTTATGTCAATGGTAGGAAGAGAAATTGATTTGGTAGTAGTGGAATTATTAGGGATTCCAGGGGCATTAGGGATTATGTCATAAAGATTTCTACACTATGAATATATCATATCTAAGTGTTGGGATTGACATATGGATTGGTCTTCTATGACCGAACAACCTAGAGCGACATCTCTAGCGATTTGCGGGAGTAAGGACCTGCAGAACCAGTCCATTAAGAGAAAGTCTGGGAGGGGAGCTTTGACTAACCTTTGCCTACGTATCCATTCATGTATATGATTAAAGATGTGGGTTGTGGTATCCTGACAAAATGAGGTGAGGAGCTCTGTCCCAGTCTCATAGTAGATGGGTAGCTGGAAATGCTTTAGGAATTCCATCACTAAAGCGTCGAAGGTGTTTACTGACACACATGGTAACTCAATATACCATTTAGTTGCGTTACCAGTGAGGGTGTGGGGAAAAATACATAACCGGGCACTATCATCCACCATGGAGTTAGAAACACTCCAAAGATTGTAGGTGGTGATATGGGTGCCCAGATCCTCCCCTTTCTTTCCATCGAACATAGGGATGTCCATTGGTATCTTATGCGGGATTGGTAGCCATTGTAAGTTGTGATAGATGGGGTCGTTTGTCAGCTTGTATAAGTCGGGTATATCCAATGTTGCCAAGAAAGGCAGAGAGTTTGGTGCCCCCGACTCGGACCATGGTGATGATGGATGACTTGAGGAGCTTTGCACTCCTCCCATTGTTTCGCTCCAAATATTATACATGGGTTGCGTGGTGTAGTATTTTTTTGAGGTATGGTGTTGTAGAGTGGATTTGCATGAGGATTTTGATACTGGGGTATAGAATTTCCCCCAGGATAAGCGGTGCCCCCTTGACTCATTTGAACGTGTGAGTAGGGTGCCCCCATGGATTGGTTGCGAACCCCTTGAGGATTCCTACCCGACATAGAACTAACCATTTGTCCTTGATTGACAGAGGGAATGCTCAGGTCAATTAGTGACTGACCATGCATGCTTGAGAATGGAGGGGGAATTGTTATGTTCCCTACCGGCATGTGCATATTGGTAACCCCCAAGGTATATGGATCTGCGGGTTTGTATTGTACAATGGCGATTGACCATGTTGTTGGTAGATGGGAACCACGCCCATAGTGCCACATTGAGTGTTATAGGGAGCGTTGTATGTGGCACTTGTCAAAGGTATGTAGTTTGACATTAAAGGGGTGTAACCTGGCATCTGCTGGGTTCCACTCATAGATGGTGTCATGTGAGTGGTTGTACCAGGGACAAATGGGATAGAAGGGTTCGCCATCGATGGTGTTGTGGTGATTGTCAACTGGGGAAGTGGCAGAAGACCAAAAGAGTCCTCAAAGTTCCACGACCTGTTAGTTGTCGATGGAATAGGTGGAAATGTTCCAACTATTGAAGCAGGAAGTACATGTGCCACTGGAATCAAGAGTGGGTCCAATGGATTCGTGAGTAGAGGGTTAAAATTAGGAAGAAATCCTTCCGTGAAGAAATCCTTTGGCAAAGTCGAATCATTGGTTGTCCAAATAGATTCTGAGTGAGATCTGGGAGACTAATTCCCCGAAGATTGGGAATCCGATTCACTAGAGCTTGGTGGATTTTCCACAATGAGTGGATGAAGTCCTAGCAATCATCTAGATTGACGACGAGGGCTAGATGTAGCCACGGTGACCGTTAATTTTATCAATAAATTTTATCATGATATTTGTTAAAGTCTCAAAAATGATAACACATGGGTGCCTAAAAATATAAAAAATACACTAAATGGATCAATCAACAAACAGGGGGAAATTTCCCTGTCTAATAAGCACCAATCACCGGAGATGAAACCTAGTACCTTAATGACTAATAGAGAAGGATGGCCAAATGTATGGTTATGGTTACTCTAGAGCTTCATCCGAACCTCAAATTGAGGAGCCAAGTACTTTCGTGAAGACAAGAATCCTCCCAAAAACTGAAGACAAAGTAGATCCGTCCATGTTAGGTACCAGGACAACTCATCCTAGTCACCTTGTGTAAGTCCCTATAAGTTTGGCCACTAAAGATACCTCAGATCATAGACACCACCGAGGGGGACATAGTCGTAGACAACATGCTGCATGGGCAGGATACCTCAGTCCCTGACTCAGTTCTGAAATCGCAAAAGGGACCCCCAATACACAGAAACCCAAAGGATTTGTAAGAGACGGCGAGCTACCTTCACTTATAGTCTATTTTTGTCTTGTATTTTGCTCTGCTTTTACTGGAGTGGTCCCAGTAGTATGAGTGCAGAAGGAATTTTTCTCTCATTTAATGACACTAGTTTGGTGTTCGATCTTGGGTAGTTTTACTCACTCTGCTTATCCCAAGATCCTAGCCTAGCTAATGTTTGTTTGCTCAATAAAGAGTTACTGGTTGATTTTAAGTAAATTTTACGTGTACTTGATTATTATCTTCGGTAGGGGACTTGACGTATGAAATGTGATGAGACTCTGACTCAATAAATCATGCAAAAACAATGCTTTGAAAAAAAAAATCAATTTGATGCAAACAAGTTGTATTCTGCATATTCATATTTTTCACATATTCATAGTTTCTTCCATGCGTATTTAATCTTACAACACATGCATAACCAAAATATTCCTTTCCAATGTTTCCTAACAACTACTTGAAACCAAAATGAAGCAACTTATAACTAGTTAAATAGAAGGATGAATAAAAATGGTGAGTCTTTCTTTCAAAAAAAATGTTTTTAAGAGAGAAAAAAAAAAACCTTTTTCCTAAAAATAAATTTCTAGGACACCAATTTTGCTGACAAAATACAGTTATAGATCTTATTTCAGCCCATGAGAAGATTTCTTATCCGTTTTGGTCCATAGACACTACTGAAAATCAAGGTATTAGGAGACTAACGCTCTGTAACAGTGGCTACCGAGAGTTAGTAGGCCTACTAACACTCCCTGTGAATAGGCACAGTGCTTTATAAAGCTCTATGAAGCCTACTAACTTGCATTAGTGTGGGAAATCAGTCAAAAAGAGGGCTTTCAAGATCCGATTTTGAGATGAATGTATACAAGCAAGATGCAGCAAGATTTTTGGTGGGTCAAAAGGGGATTGCAGAAGTATAGGGAGCTCTTAGAAGGAGGAGAAAACATAGAAGAGTCTGGGTAAACTAGGAACTAGATGTACAGTTCCCCAACGGAGTCACCAATTCTACTATGGGATAAAATGCATGGTATATGAAGAATGAAAACTACCCTCAAAGGCCTTCCCAGGACCTTCAACAAACTGTAAGATTATTTGCAGATGCTACCAAGTTATACACATGTTCATATACAAATATCAATGAACAAAGTATGGAAAGAGTATTACCTCAAGTCTCCTTCTAGATTTGTTTGGAGATCAAAATGCAGCCAAGAAGAACTCCCTCAAAGCCGGCTCCAAATCAATTCGTACACAAAGGATAGGAAAACACAATCACCGCATACAACCTTGAAAACCAATATATGAATACACAATGAACATATATTTGTATACAACTAAACTACTCATATAAACAAGTATCGACTGAACAACTTAATGAACTATGTTACCAACACCATGGAGTAGGGAACACAACTGTAGTTCTGTATTAATAATGGAAGAGTGATTACAACCATCTATTGTATCAGTCTTCCTTTGCCCCTTCCGCTTCTCTCTCTCTCTCTCTCCCTTTTAGCTCACTTCTTCAGATATGAGATAGTTCTCAACAGCTAAGTCGGCTATCCTTTCAAGTGCTTTTACCCCTTTCACAATAACCCTCACCTTGCTTATATGCAATTGAGTTAGGGTTTCCAAGCTCCTCCTTGAGTTCACTAGGGAAAAAGGAATGAACTTGCCATGCTTTTAAGCTCTTTCCCATTTGCCTCCTTTTTTCAAATTAGAAATCCTCCAAATGTCTCGAATTTGGATGTTTGCATGCTTTTCTTGAGTAATTTTAGGGATAAATATCTAGATATTTGTGAGTCAATTCGTTCCTTTGACCCTTGGAACTTCACCTAGTTTCACTAACGTTGTCCCTTGCCTAACAACTTGAGCTAGTAGGGTCACTAATGCACCCTTAGGCTTGGTAACAAGCTTTATAAAGTAGGTTTTCAGTGTGCAACTAGCGTTAGTGTGGAATCAAGGCCTGTAATTGTGTTCTTTGCTTCAGTCATCCTGTCTTTCCCCTCTGAATTGATGAGGAGGTCATTTTGTTGTATAACAGAGTGACATCTAGTATAACCTTGTTCAAACATAAGCTTGTAAAATTTCATATACCACTACCTTGGAGCATGTTTTAAGCCATACAAGCTATTTGACCTCATACCCTTGTGGTTGCTACATATATATTTCATCCTCCAAATCCCCATGGAGGAAGGTTGTCTTTACATCTAACTGCTCACGGTGCAAATCTTCTGGTGCTACTAGACTTAAAATAGTTTTGATTGAAGTCATTTTAACAACAGGAGAAACTATTTCATCAAATTCTATACCTTTCTTTTGTGTAAATCCCTTCACCACAAGTCTAGCTTTGTACCTTTGTTTTCCTCCATCTTCTTCCTTCAATCTGTAACCCCATTTATTCTTCAATGTGTTTTACCAGCAAGAAATTTGACTAAGTCCCACGTCAATTTTTGCGTCAAGGATTCCAGCTCTTCTTCCATGGCTTGCTCCCACTTCTTCCTAGTTTCTACCTACATTGCTTCTTTGTATCTTTCTAGTTCACCAGAATCAGTCAACAATACATAATATAATGAAGGAGAGTATTGTTCATGGGATCTACTTATCCTCGTAGATATTCTAACATTAGTTTCAGGTGTTTGAGGTGCTTGTTGATGTTGTGGTTGTTATTCTTGTTGTAGTTACTGATCATTCTGATTTTTAGGAACCTTTACTTTTCTGTAATATCATCAAATAATGTGTATTTTATTTCCTTTTCCTATTTCTTTCCCTACATTTGATCCTTACACAAGGCCTTTTCATTGAATATGACATCTTTGCTCCTAATTATTTCCTAATTTTCATGAACATATAAATGATAACTAAAATCATTTAGACCATATCCATTAAAGGTACAATTCTTTGATTTTGCCTCATGCTTTGTTATATTTTCTTTATTATTATGAACATAGGCTTCACAACCGAAAGTCCTTAAAAATGAGTAGTTCAACTTTTTACTTGTCAATACCTCCTCTAAAATACTACCATCCAAAGAACTTGAAGGCCATATGTTTATTAGATAAACAACATTATCTACAACATCTACACAAATTTGTAACGACAATCATGCATGAAATCTCATGCACCTTGCAGGCTCCATGATTGTTATGTTCATCCTTTCTGACACGCCATTTTCCTGTGGTGTTCCTAGAACTACCTTCTCTCTGTGCACTCGATGCTTTTAACAATAGTTATCAAACTCTTTGTTGCATTATTCGGCTCTATTATCTAACTTGAGACACTTCAACTTATTTCCTATCTTATTCTCAACCAAATATTTCCATTTCTTGAAAGTATCAAATACATCAGATTTATTTCAAATACAATATATCCAAGTTTTCCACATCATCAACAAAAGTAACGTAATGGTGAGAGCCACTGAGAGATGATACTTGAGCAAGTCCCCATACATTTATATGCACAAGATCTAATTTTTAGATCTTGTTTTCCTTCCCAACTCAAATAAATATGATTCTCTTCTTTTTTCCACAAACATAATTTTCACAAAAATCCAAATCAACATGCTTCAAACCTGGTAAAATTTTTCTTGAGTGAATAATATGCATCCCCTTCTCACTCATGTGCCCAAGCCTATGATGTTAAAGTGTTGAATCTACTCTTGTGTATGATAAATCATTAAAATAATTAGAAATACTATTGCATAAATACAATGTACCAACCATTTCTCCTTTTTCCATTACCAGGACTCCTTTAGTGACCTTCCAGGTTTTGTCTATAAAAGTAGTTACACATCCTTCACCTCCCAACTGCCTTGTTGAAATTAGATTTTTCTTTAGATCTGGAACATGCCTTATCTTTTTTAATATCCATTGGTTTCCATTTTGTTAATTTATAAAACCCTTACCCATTCCAACAAATTTATAGGGTTTATCATCACCCAAACAAACCTATCCAAAATCTCCTTGAACATAGTCATGAAAATGTTTCCTATCAGGTGTAGAATGTAATGAGGCCCCTGAATATACCACATAGGCATCAATAATATTCTCTGATGAAAGAATCAAAGCATCTTGAAAAAAAATCACATGTCACATTCGCTTCATAATTGTTCTCTTGTTGTCCATATCCTTCTTTTCCCTTCCGAGGTTTACAATTTTTCTTTAGGTGTCCTTTATTCCCACATTTCTAGAAAACTATCCCTGATCTGGATTTGGATCTACCTTTTCTTAACTTTCTACAATTGTTTGGCTCCTTCCTCTTTCCATTTTTCTTCCACTAGCCTCTGCAGTCAAATCATTACCTAATGTCTCACCAGAGATTTTCTTTTGCATTTCCTCACTAAGAATGACACCAACAACATCATCAAACTTTAAAGTACTAGATCCAGAGATAGAGTTACTAATGGCCATAGCTAAAACATTCCAACATTCTAGTAATGAGCACAGAAATAATAGATCCCTAACTTCATCATCAAAATTTACCCCTACAGAACTAAACTAATTGGTAACCCTATTAAACTCATTTAAATGATCAACAACAGATCCACCTTCTAACATCTTCATATTAAATAGAATCTTCAACACATAGTTGATTAAATTTGGAATTAAATACTAGATCTAGAATTTCAAACTAACCAAAAACCTCTATTCTAGTGATGTCCTCGTAATAAATATTTTCCAAATTTAATGAAATATGTGTTCTTCATAAGAAATACCTTATTTGAGGCTGGGGGCTTTTAATATAGTTTGGCCAATGTCACTATTAAACCTTTTTTTGTCACTTCCTCTAAAATTTTGAATGTCACTGACACTGCTAGACATAGTTGTATTGTTCCTAGTGCCTTTCTGTCAAGACTATCCCATGCTTCATCTATCATACTTGTTATCTTCTTTGATTTTCTGCTCAATGATAGGTACATATATTTCTGAAACAGATAATCTTCCATCTGCATCTTCCATAGCTGGTACTTTTGGCCATTAAATTTCTCGACCCTAAACCTACCATCTTCCGCCATTTCTCCCACTCAAATCAGGAACCCTTCTCTCTTGCAAGTTTATTAGCCAAATAAACCTTCGGATCTGGTACCAGTTGTTATAATTTAATTAACAGACTAATGAATTACATAAAAATATTATGGAAACACAAATACATAAATTCATAAAACAAGAGAGACACATATATACACGGTTCACCAAATTTGGGCTATGTCCATGGAGAAACAACTAGTCCTTCCTTTTTTATTATCCAACAAACTGAACAGATACAACCTACTATATATCCCTTATAATTTTCTCCTTTCTCTCACACAGGCTCCTCTCTCTTTCTCACTTAGAATAATAAGACCCAACTGCAATACAATTCCCTCATATAAGCTAAGGGTTTCCTTCTAGGGAAAAACTCTAAATTAACATATTTTTTACCGTTAGATCATCTGACTAATGAACAACCCAGATTAACTACAAAATTACAATATTTTACAGGTCAATTTTTCATTTATTTTTAGCTTCAGGGGTGCTACCCCCGATCCCCTACCAAGTTGGGGCTCCAAACATGTAGTCCCCCCCTAGACCCCCTAGGCAACAATAGTGGGGGGGGAGATAATTAGGCTTTACATATAACAATCTCCCACTTGGAAACTTATTATATCAAGTCCATCATTGTTTCATTTTTTGGGCAATGCTTCCACTTTGGACCTAGCTATTTATCATATTCCTCATCAATCTTGAAGACCAATTGAAATTGAGGAGAATAACAATTTTCCTTGGCTAAAACTTTTGTTAACATATTTTCAGGATTCTGGCTAGTGTGTATGTTTTCTAGCTTCAACTATCCATCTTCCAACACTTACCATATGAAATGGTACTTGATCTGTATATGTTTAATCTTGGAATGAAATGTTGAGTTCTTTGTAAGATGAATGGCACTCTGATTGTCACTATATAACCTTCTTGTCTCCTGATTCTTGTCCAATTCATCCATAAACCTTTGTAACCAAATCATTTCTTTACTAGCCTCGGTAGCATCAACATACTTTGATTTTGTTGTTGAAAGTGCAAAAATGTTTTAGAATTTTGAAACCCAACTGATAGTTGTTCCACCTACAGTAGACACATACCATGTGGTGATCCTCATGTTATCTTTATAACCTTGCATATATGATCAACATATCCCTATAGAGAAATATTTGAACCGCCAAAGCATAATTCTTGATCTATGGTACCTCTCAAATACCTAAGAATCCACTTTACTTCCATCCAATGTTCTTTTCCTAGATAGTTCATATACATGCTTACAAATCCCATTGCATGTGCAATATCAGGCCTTGTGTGGACCATTGCATACATTAATATTTCAACTGTTGATGAAGATGCAACTTTACACATATAGTCCATCTCTTCCTAAGTCTTGGGACACATCTCCTTAGTTTAAGATGGCTAGACAAAGGTGTACTAAATGTTTTTTCATTCTCCATATTAAATCTTTCCAACACCTTTTCTATGTACTCACTCTGAGACAATGTTAATTTGGAATTTTTCTTGTCTCTAGTTATTCTCATGCCAATGATTTGTGTTGCGGCACCCAAAAACTTCATTGAAAATGATTTGCCAATTTTCCTTTGAGCACATTTATTTCCTGCATGTTAGACCCTACAAGCATTCCATCTACGTACAATAGTAATATAATGTAGTTGCTATCATTTTTCCTTTTAAAATAAACACAATGGTCAAAGTGACATCTACTATAACATTTTTCAGACATAAATCTATCAAATTTTAGATACCACTACCTTGGAGCTTGTTTTAAGCCATACAAACTCTTCTTCAATTTGCACACTAGTTTCTCCTTCCCTTTGACCTCATACCCATGTGGCAGATACGTATATATTTCTTCCTCCAAATCCCCATGGATAAAGGTTGTCTTTACTTCTAACTACTCAAGGTGCAAATATTCTACTTCCACTAGAGTTAAAATAGTTCTAATTGAAGTCATTTTAAAAATAGGAGGAAAAAGTCATCAAAGTCTATACTTTTCTTTTGTGCAAATCCCTTCACAACATGTCTAGCCTTATACCTCTATTTACCTCCATATTCTTTCTTCAACCTATAAATCCATTTATTTTGCAATATTGTTTTACCAATAGAAAACTTGACTAAGTCTCAAGTCTAGTTCTTCATCAAGGAGTCCATCTCTTCTTCCATGGCTTGCTCCCACTTTTTCTTGGTTCTACTTGCATTGCTTCCTCATATCTTTCTGGCTCAACAAAATCATTCAACAATACATAATATAATGAAGGAGAGTATTGTTTAGGGGGTATACTTATCCTAGTAGATATTCTAACATGAATTTCAAGTGTTTGAGGTGCCCATTGTTGCTGTTGTTGTGGCTACTAATCATTCTGATTTTCAAGCACCTTTAGCTTTTGTGATCTCATCAAACACTTTGTATTCTTTGTTTTCCTTTTCATGTTTCTTTCCCTGCATTTGATCCTGATACAAGACCTTTTCATTGAATATGACATCTCCACTCCTAATGATTTTGTGATTTTCATAATCATATAAGAGATAACAAAAATAATTACATCATATCCAATAAAGGTACATTCTTTGATTTTTCCTCAAGATTTGTTCTACTTTCTTTATTGATGTGGACAAAGGCATTACAACGGAAAGTCTTTAAAAATGAGTAGTTTTCCTTTTTACCTATCCATGCCACCTTTTGAGTAACACCATCCAAGGAGCTTGAATTCCCTCTTTATATAAGATAAATGATAGTATCTACAACATCTACCCATAATTGTAAGGAAAATCTTGCATGCAATCTCATGCACCTTGCACACTCCATGATTATCCTATTCATCCTTTCTAACACACCATTTTCCTATGATGTTATTGGAATTGTCTTCTCTCTATGAATTCCATGGTCGGAATAGTAGAAGGGAGCTCATTACACCCCACGACCCACAACAAAATGGGTTTGCAAAGAGGAAAAATAGAAGTATTGTAGGAGCTACTAGAGCAGTGTTGCAAGACTAGAGATTGCCACTATCCATTTAGGAATAAGCTTTTAATACAATTGTTTACTTTCTAAATAGGATCCCTCACAAAATTCTTGGAATGATAACACCTAAAGAGGCTTTCACTGGTAGGAAGCCAGATGTCTCGCACTTTCACATTTTTGGATCCATAGTCTATTTTCATGTC
The DNA here is from genome assembly GCA_000404065.3 of Pinus taeda. Taxonomy (NCBI): domain Eukaryota; kingdom Viridiplantae; phylum Streptophyta; class Pinopsida; order Pinales; family Pinaceae; genus Pinus; species Pinus taeda. The sequence continues at coordinate 1,832 of APFE031526670.1, read as the reverse complement.
ACCAAAGATAGTAGTTGTTGGCTTGTTGGGGCCTGACCCAGGTTTAGAAGTGTTTTAGCCAAACAAATACCACACTACTGCCCCTTTCGGCAACAATCCACAGAGCGCGGACTAAAGTCTCACCCGAGGTAGTATGGGAGGGTTGTGGAACCAGGTTTCCGTACCCTTGGGATGTCTTGATGTGGTCTAGAGGGGTCGTGAACCGTTCTGTGGCCTCGCGCCACTCTGTATTGCTATTGGGCCTTCGTGTAGATCCACGTAGATGTGCTTTCTTATTAATAAATGTATTAAAGATCTGATCTTCTTCTTAGAGTCTTTAAGCAAACATTTAACAGTAAAACCAAATATGCACAATCATAATTCTTATACAGTCATAAACTCATAAAGTTGATGCCTAAACCAGAATATAAATAGATCCACAATATTTCGAAATCAACACAATACTTCAGAACCAACTTATCTTTAATATCTTTATTTCAGTACAATCCATGTCTTGCCCTACACACACAGTTGTAGGGGTCTGCGTACACAGTTGCAGACTCTATCGAGCCTCCGCACACACAGTTGCGAAGCCTCTAGTTAACCCCTAACACCCACGAACCAAACATACAGACTCAGAGCAACTATTACTTTCACAAACCCATAACACATCAGATTCTATAAGACAAAAAAACTGCTTCTACCCTTAGAGCCTCACTCTATTTATACATTCCCATGGTCCATGGACCATGAGCAGGCTGACTCACTTCCTATTATTTTATATTATTTTTGGGCGGACAACCCTTCGACTCGATCTATTACATCTCGTGCTCCATGCACTTCGTGGAACTTTTACAATATTATTTCCCTAAATTACGGATTCTAAGCCCCAAAACCGTTACTTGGGGCCTCCGCTGCCCAATAGGCCCCCAACATAATCATTGTGACTCATCCCGAGTCACTCGTCGGTACAGTGATACACATTGCCAAGGCTTCATGGTCCACCATCCCTATGAGTGATGCACTTCATTTTGTTGCTCCCTCTTTGTCTCCTACAACTCTTCTTCAAGCTTCTACTCCATTGCCTCTACTAATTCGCACAACCAATAATGCTCATTCTGCTCTGCTTGGTTAACACAAAGACCTCCTCATAGGATTTCAGCTCAAGCTGGGGTGCTGCATACAGCAACTCTTCATGACAACGCAGCAAGTTACCAATTTCTAGTCCACTATATGCACTGTCTGCTACAGCTTGTGTTGCAATTTTGCAAGAAAATTGTTGTTGTCCATGAGATCCCAATCTTCAAGGTGCATCAGAGATGAACTGTTAATGGCAATTCCATCATTTGTCTCCATATTTACAGTCTTTCCTTTATCTTATAGGGGTCGTTAGCCAACCCATGGGTTAGGTAGCAGTATCTGGACTAGTTCTACTTCGTGTCTGAGAAGTTCTAGTACATCCCCTACCGTCGGTGTTGAACTCTGTGCGGCACCAGCGACCGTCAACACCATACTATCCAAAAAGTCCTGCGTCTCCATTGGCCATATTACAACCCCCAAGCTTACTCCTGTAGCGTCAATGATGAATAGTTCCATACTAGTGGAAAGACACACTGGCTTACTTCTCTTGAAACCACAAATCATTCGGTGGATGCCCTCTAGTGATTTATAAGCATTTGGAATTTCAAATTCAACGGTTCCCTCCTTTTCTGGCACCGTAATGTTAAGTCTGCAACAGATCGTTCCGGATCTGGCTCGTACCTCGTCTCTTAATTGCTTGCCACCCACTCTGTTTTTGCCATAACTCAGACCTCTTGTCATGAATAGTGACAACAACGGTCACCTCTCTGCTT
>APFE031526662.1:34584-113700 GCA_000404065.3 Pinus taeda | reverse complement strand
CATTTGCTTTTGGGGTTGTCGAATAGGTCGGGCTCCATCCTAGATATAGATATGGTGTGTACAAGTTCTAGGAGGGATGCCTTTCATATCTTCATAACCCCATGCAAAGGCATCAAGATGGTTTTGCAACAAATTCACAAGCTACTCTCATTGAGAAGGATCCAAGTCTGAACTGATATACAAGGATTTACCTGGACTAATCTCAACAAGAGTAGTGTCAGGCTCAAGAATACACAAAGGTGTCTCTAGAGATGGTGATAATGGAGGTAGAGAGTCATATCCTTCCTGAAAATCTAGACTAAAAATTTGACTCAATGACTCAAAATTAGGCATGGTGTTTAGATTTTTTAGGAAGTCTTGAATCTCACCCTCCTGTGAGGACTCAACATTCTAATGTATCAAGGAAACAAGATGAGTCTCCTCATCATTATTGTAGTCTAATCATGAAGTGTCTCAGAGCTCTTGAATAGATCTAGCAGGTGGATATAGGGTGACTTTCTTTCTGGAATCTCCATGGGAAATATACATATCACCAGAATGACATCCGATATAAGCATCAGCCGTAGCAATTCATGGTCATCCCAAGATCAAGGGATGCCCTCCCACAAGGTTCTTTGGTTGAAGCACAATGAAATCTATGGGATATTCCCAATAATCTATGGAAATGACCACATCATCCAACACCCCTTTCGGCTTGAGTTTAGATCGATCTGCCAGTTCAAGCACAGTGGGAGTAGGACGAATATGGACCAATCCAAGTTGATCCATGGTTTTCTTGGTCATAATATTAATGGCAACCGCTAGGTCTATAATTACATTGGAGACAAGGACATCACCTATATGAACAGAGACAACAGGTTTTCTAGGGTCGATATATTTTTCCATGTGCATACATCCCATCATTAACTCTGCCGCTCTACCAATAAACTGAATGGTTTGGGGTTCGAATCTTCTCCTTCCTGGATTCTTGAGATAGAGTTCCCTAATTATTTTTGTATAAATAGGGATCTATTTGACAACTTGGAGCAAAGGTACACTTATGAAAAGGTTCCTAAGTGATCTAAGTGGCTCTAGACACATGCAAAAGTCCAAGAGGACTCAGGAGGGTCAAGAATCAAAGTGTTTGGATTGTTCTCGAACTAGGTTCATATTGAAGATATTGTCATCGTGATTGCGGTGGTGCGAATAGTTCATCAAACCCAGTCTGTATGCAAAAGTTAGGAGTAGTCAAAGTTCAGGGTTAACTTGGGTGACTGAACAGGCTTTAGGAGGTAGCAATTTGGACAAAATCCGGCCACCGGATTTTGGCCAACCTGGGCTAGATTCTCAGTTAATTTGTTGCTTAATTAAATTAACTCCTTCGATTAATGTTTGAGAATTTTCAAAATCACTTTGTTATATATAAAAAAACAAAAAAATATATATAAAGGAGGTGGTGGGCCACCACCCCCACCACCCCACACCTCTCCATATAATAACAACATATGTTAATGACATTTTTATGTGGAGGCCAGTGGGGATTGAACCCGCCTGGCCCATGTGGGCTGGACCCCACCGGGCAACCCCATGTACCAACCCAACAAACCAAACAACCCCCACCATTTAATACAAACAAGCAAACCGCCAACATGCTACGGAGGTTAAGGGGCAGGCTGCCAAATGTGGACCCGAACCCCAAAGAAAATATTAATGCAGTTTCCTCAAACAAAATTGTTATTAATATGGAGGGGTCGAGGTTTGACCACCCGACCTCCTCCTCATAATTCGCCTTCTTTACCACAATGCCAAACAACATTTCTTGGTAACGTTGCCCAGGAAACGTCATGTAAACCTTCATTTTGCTTAGTGCACCCAACATGGAGGAAGCAGAACACGACACGATTTTCGAGGTTGTATTATTTTTTTTTATTAATGTGCAGGTGGAACCATGAGCGCAGAGAAGATGCAGGTAGAACCATGATTGAGCCAAATACTCAGGGGGTGAAATTTTTCCAGTGTCCAAATTGGACAAATGTTATGTCGATCTTACACCTCTCAGCAACACGAACCCATTGGCGCAATCAGAATTCTTATATGAGAAGCAGATCTTTAGATCAACCGGAGGAGGGAATCTTTGAGGAATCTAAGGGGAATCTAAAAGATTCCTTAAGCCCCAGATTTTCACTTTCTCAGAATTCTGAAATTTTACAATCGATTTTGCACTATTCGATGCCATCAATTTGACGGTGCATTCAGATTTTCCATTTGATAATTTCACTTTTCGGCCACTTTTCAAAGTGGAGTGCAGGTGTCAGCATTCAATGTGTGAATAGTCATTCCATGAGATTCGACACCACGAGATTGATGGTATGGCCAGCTTCAACAGTTTGACATCCTTTTCTTTAGATGGCCCCAGGATGTGAGGTGTATGCAGTGCGTTGATGTACTTCTTTTTGCTATGAGATGCATTGTGTTGCATAGATCCTTGTTTGATGTTTGATGTGGGATCTTGTTCTCTTACTTGTTTCATGATTCCTGCTTGATGTGATGTGGAATCATCTGTGGGTGTACTTGTTGTCATGATTCGTCATGTTTTGTTTGAGATCCTTTGTTGTATGTTGATGGGATACTCATGTGACGCCATGTATGTTTGCATTGAGATCCCTTTTATTCCGTATTGGTGAGATGCTCATTATCATCATACATGAGTTTAGGTCATATTGATAAGAGTCCTTTTGAATGAGAGTTCCTGTAGCGAAACATCTCTTGGAGTCACTCCTGCGTGAGGGGATTTTCCTTGTATGATAGCGATGTCACCACTTATGTACTTCACATGGGGGCTTCACTCAATGAACCTCTGACGTATCACGTGCGTTCGTGGCATATGAAAAAATACCCTTAATTTGACTACATATTGGAGAATACCTCTAAAAATCACATTATTTAACCCCCTACCAATATGAACCCAATACACCTTCCCACTTTAAATACCCCTACTTTCACTAGATATTGTAAGTATCCATTTCTTCATTAACATTTTTTATGCCCCTTTATATTTTTTAATTAAATTTGGCCTCCATTTTTTATACCTTACAATATAAAAACCCTCTACCCCCTATATATCCCCCAATATATTATGTCATTTTTCCCTTAATAAAAATCCCCCAATATGAACCCACGTGGTATGGTATTTCTCCCCCAGTGAAGCCCCCATGGTACGTCATCACTATTGATAGCACTTAATGCAACGACCTACACCATCTTGACACTGGGGCCCGAAGATGTAGTCCCTCCTCAATGAACTCCATTATCAACGTCTTGTGTTTTATGTTGCTGATGATGTCATGTTCCTTCTTCTTTACATCATGCATTTATGTTCCTTTATTTTGTTTTAATTGCAATTCTAATCACATCACGAAAGCAAAATATCTTGGTTAAATCCGGGAGTTGGGTCAACTCGGATCACTAAGCTTGAAAGCCAGGCTAGACTTAGGAATGGGGTCTTTCTTCTCCACAACTGACCTCTCAGGATAGGGAGGTTGGTTGGAAGAAGATGACAAGGGATCCGAATGCACAGGGATAGGTTGAATGATGTCATCTTTTTCATAATGGTCAGGAGTTTCCTCCTCTCCTTTCTTATCGCTAACCACCATGTGCTGCTTTTGATTTTCGGCGGTTACCACCTTCCCTGATCTCAATTGGACATCATTGACTCCCACTGGCATAGTCTGAAATCTAGATGAAGAAAGCGGGGTCATAGAATGGATCATTTGTACCGCTTTATTATTGGGGTTGAGTAAAGGTTGAGTAGGCAGCTGAGAAGGTCGAAACGGTGGAGGTAACAGTAATGCTGGCATAGGTTGACTTAGCTGAGGTAATGATGGTTGAGGCATTGGATAAGGTGTATATGTTGGAGGGCCTGATTGCATAGGTGCATGATAGGAATTATGTGAACGATGTGAATGGTTTGGCCCTCTCCATCCTTGTTTCCAAGATTGGGAGGGTTGTCCATATTGATATTGATTCCCATGCTGCCAATGCTAAGAGTGACTAGTGATAGGATAGGAATATGAATGTGAATTATAACCAAAAAAATGTGGTGGAGATTCAAGAACCATACCTGCACTTACCTGAGCCCAATTACTTCTTTCTCCCATAGCATGCAATGATTTGGCTTCAGGTTGTCCCCCTTCAAATACAACTTTCAGCGCAGGTATAGAGGGACATTTATCCGTAGCATGGTTATCTACACAAATTGCACATTTATTAGTTTCTTTAATATCTAGAGGAAATTCTCTTAAAGGATGCTTTCTTCTACATTTAGGATAGAAAATAAACAATATCTCTTGCTCTTCTACAAGTTTCTGCTAAAACTTCAAAGAGTCTATTTGTTTACTAACAATATTCATTATTTTATTTTCATATTGTCCATTTTGTTTTATAATCCAATAATCATAGCATCAGTAGATTCAGTTTTTCTGTTTTTATTCTAAATTCCTTTACCGGATCTATATTGGTTCCTCGATAATTTCTTGCATAAGTCACAGATCTGAGGAAAAGTCTTTTGAGTAATATCTCCTTGTCCTAACAAATTTAAATTATTTCTAGCATCATCAACAAGCCCATGTAAGAAAAAGGTTTTAATGGTACTTGGATCAAATTTATGCTTTGAACTTTGAAGGATATACAGGAATTTCTCCAAGTAGTCCCCTAAAGTCTCATCATCATTTTTCACAATAGTAAAGATTTCATCTTGGATATCTCTAGTTTTACAATATTCCTGATATTTTGACAAGAAAAATCTCTTCATTTGCTCCCAAGAAGATATAGTGTTTCCTCCTAGTCCCATGAACCAACGAAGTGGTGCGTCCTTGAGAATTGTAGGAAACAACTTTAACTTCTTAGCATCAGATGAATAATCATAACTTCTACACAAAATATCGGACTCAAATAAGAAAGATTCCGGGTCTTCATGTACCTTACCATAAAAATGAGGAAGATTTGATGGTGAAATGTCTTTCATTTGTACTTGTGTATTAGGATCCACAATCGAGAATCCGAAAGTGGACTATTCCTCATTTACCTGATTTTCACCACTTTTTTCTGGATGGTCTTCCATATCTACCATTGTTGTTCTTCCACCCAAACCGCTCTCAATAGGCTGAGAAGGTTGAATATGGATTCCAATAGTCCCCTTCTTCTCCTTTATGGGCTGTGTCACACCTGAACCACTGCTACCATAGGTGGATTGTTCCTACATGATGATTCTGAGTTTGTTTGGACTTTCTGCCTACAAAAGAAGGCCTAATATGAGTTTTGGTTTCAGATTTGTCAGTGTTTATTTGGCCCCTAGTGGGCTTCGGACCCCTACTTCTTTAAGGTATTCATTTCAAAAAAAGACAAAACGAAATTCAAATAAAAACTACAGGTTTAAAAAAAAAAAATCGGCACCTATAAATTCCTTCAAACAATAGAAGAACACTGCAGGAAAAAAAATAATAGTAGAATTACCCTTATTGCAAAAAAATGGAAAATTATTACCAATTCAAATCGCCTTCCCGACAATGACGCCAAAATGTCAGGTGCAGGAATTGCACTTGAGAAAACTCCTCAACACTTAATTGTCAACCCGAGGGTTTCGTAAACTTAGAGATGAAGCATAGGCAATGCAAAAACTGGCATGAACTTTTCCTATATCTAATCCTACTTATTAAAGGAAATGATTTGCAAAATCAAACATAAAGCACTCGGAAAGGTAATTGACACCAAAGCAACTCTAGTGCTGGAATGTAAAAGACAATTTGCATGTAAATCAAGTAAAGAAATTATACACAACAAAAAAATCTTAGATGCCGTAATGAAATTCTATGTTCATCTTCAGATGGATGGATAACAGATTGACAAGTAGGCCCTTGCAGAACTCTGTCTCCTTCTGATCTTCCTTCCGCACAAACAACCTATCCTTACACTGTTGCAATCTGCTTGCACTAGTGCAGGTACAGTATCTCTGTGCAAAAGTATATGTGGCCTTCCTTACTGAAGACTTATGTCTTAGTGAAGGTGCTCTAAGCTTAATGGCTTAGAGCAAGGCTTAGAGAACTATATTTCTATGACAAGAGAAGAGCTCTTGCATCGAGGTAGATATTCCTTCACCCAGTTTCCCAAATTACTTTTAAAAGGACTGAAAGATGTGCTGAAAAAGAATTGCAATTGTAAATGAAATTCTGAAGTAAATATTCTGTGAAAAAGGAAATGCTTCAATTAATTAAACCTTGCAAATGAAATAAATTTCATGAAATAAAATCACTTCAAAAGAATCAAACAGTAGTCTAAGTGTTTTGCATGTGTTAACTAACTTTAGAAATCCATCCGAAAATTCTTATGTTCTTTAAAAGTATAATATGTTTATGATAATTTTATGCAACTGCTTCCAGATCCTCTAAAGATGTACTTTTAATACTAAAGACAATTACTAAGTTAATGATTCATTCACTTGTGAAATAACTAGAAATAATATGCAGAGAAGTGATTCATTGTTCACTGCAAAAGAATTTTAAACCAAAGTGCAAGCAACAACATGCACTGGTGCAGGAAAGATTTCCTTGCACGATCCGATCAAAAACGAGTTAAAACAAATATTTAGAGTAAAGGAAATGCAAGAAAGATATTTCATAAACAAAGTAAACACCACTAATTCTCAATCCATGGATCCGTTTCACATTTTAGCTAGGAAAGATATCTTAGATCGGAGCTTGAAAGATAAAGATTAAAACTATAACATCACATAGCTGCAAAAGAAATATCCACACCTTCTTTCTAAATAACGAAAGCGAGAGGGGTAAATGAGCTGGGTTGGCTTGGCCTTAGCCAACCAACTCGTTCCCATTCTAAGGAACGAAAAATCTCAACACTTCAAATATAAATCAAAGATAAACTAGACGATGTGTATGCAAATCATGGCAATTTTCTTGTATTACTCGATTAGGCAAATATACATAACAACACAGTCCAGCCCCAAAGCTGAGGCGATAACCAAATTACATAAAACAAAATTGCAATTGATGGTTCGATGACTAGCCTCCTCCTACCTATAATATATATTTTATATATCCTTTCGACTCTAACCATTTTCACTAATTAAAGACATTTCTTGTTCAGGCCTTTTGGCCGAACAGACTTAGAAACCAAAATTACAAACTTGGCCCGCAATTATAATACACATGAAATTCTCTTGTTCGTAACCTAACTTTGGAAAATAGTCCCTGATTCCGTGCCACCCGTTATCCTACTTCAGTTCATCAACAACTAAACTCGGAGTCAAGGATCGAGACCTGTCCTTGTGGAAGATTTGGCTTCTCGGAAATCTCAGACAGTCTTTGTGGTAGTGCAGGAATCTACCTGCACTAGTCATACTCATTCATAATTAATACTAAGTTCCATGATTACTCTAGGAAATTAATATTTTTTACAAGAGATATGTAAATAGGCATGAAATCCATATAAAATGATTAATAAAGTGTTGTAATAAATCTTAATATAAAATATGAGCATGTGTAGGAATGGGTAACTATCTTGTACTAGTGCAGGAAAGAAGGGCCTTTTATTGAGATAAAACATAGGTTGATTTTGATGGAAATGAGGTAGAAAATAGGGCAGTTTAGGATACCAACAACGAGTTGTTGAAAAATATTGACTAAGAGATTTAATGGGTAAATATTTGAGATATGGAAGATCAAAATGAAGGATCTTCTATTATAGAAAGAACAATGGGTGATTATGGATATTACCATTTAACCTAAGAGTAAGTCGATAGAAGACTAGAAGAAGGTGTTTATGAAGGAAAAGAGCATAATCTAGTTGTGTATTTTAAATTCAATGTTACTCGATGTCCTAGAAGAACCTACAAGAAAGACATTATGGGATGAGGTAGGGACTCTATATTAGTTAATTTCCTTGCCAAACAAACTTTTCATTCGAAAGAAGATGTATCTCAAAAGGATGAATGATGTATATTGGTGGAGAGCATCAAAATTCCTTTAATATTATGGTAAGTCAATTATTTTTAAGGTTGATAATAAAATTTCACATAAACATACATGGATTAGTTTATTTTGTTCCTTTTAAAATTCATGGGATAGTCCAATTGTAACTATCAGAAATAGTGGAACCAATTTAAATTATGATGATTCGTTATCATCCTTATTATCCCAGGAAATAAGGTGGAAAATAACAAATTTCTTATTTGTAAGAGCACATTTCTTGGATAGAAATAAAAATAAGTCTTGAAATGGGAGTTCAAAATCTAGAGGCCCTATAAATCTCCAAGAAAATTCTTAAGGAAAAGTCAAAAATGTGGTAAATTTATGTATTACAAGAAGGATTATAGATCTAAAATTGTTGATAAAGTAAATAGATTTTTTGATGTTCCTTCCGTTGAAGGGAATACCTACATAAAGGGAGGGATGTGCACTTTACTTATTCAAACATACATTTAGATCATGATGTATGGCTAATTGACTTGGGTTCTTCCTTTTATATGAATCAGTATAAGGAATGTTTTAGTGAATATGAAAAAAATGGAGGTGATGTTTTCCTAGGAGATGACTTGATATTACACATTCTAGAGCTAGCTGGAAACTTGATCTTTCTAAGAAAGATGAGTGGTGTAGTTGTACATAATATGTTTGAAAGGGAAGACTACAAAATGGTTCAAGGAAAAAAGGTGTTATTGAGGGGAGTTCTTAATGTAACTCTATACGAGTTGTTGGGAATAATTATCAGTGATCAATGTAACAATTCTGTTGTTTATGAGGGTGGAAATGAAGAAGAAATAAGCCCTAATATGCTCTCGAGAAAACAATGTTATTGTATTTGTTGCTCCTTAAGAAACCAATTTCCTAGCTGTGGGGAAATTATGCTTAAGACATTAATAAATATTTGTTTATTGTCACTTATTGTTTATTGTATTCTCAAATGAAGGACCTGGAAAACTTGGTCTTTAACTCTTAATACATGTATGACCAGAACATCTCAAAATGCCATTTGCTGCTAGATATAAATGATGAATGAAGAAAGTTTGAAGGAGAAGTTTATGATAATATGCTAATATTTCACAGAAACTACTATCTGTAACTTAGAAGAATTATGATAATCATAACTGAATCATAGACAATATGTTGGTCTTTCACAGAAACTATTATCTATAATTTAGAAAGGAAGTGAGGACTTCAAGTATAGGAGTGCTTTTTTAAGGAATTTTAACTTTATCTACATAAGCAAATAAAGACCGGCAACTTCATTACTATACTTGAAAAGAAGAAAACATAGCATGACACATGACATATAGCCTTACAAAATTATATGCAACAACTCATGGAAACTTTTGATCCTTTCATTAATCAACGATGATATTAGGAATATAGTTGCCTAGTCTCTAGGTTCTCCAAAATTCCAACAATTCTTTTCTCTGTAAAATTTCCTCCTTTTATACATTTGTGAAACAGTTGTGAAATTGTCAAACTAATAAATTGTTTCCCTAACTATCTGAATTAAAAATTATTATAGAATTTTACAGAGGTTTAAAGACACCTCAAAGAACATAAAATAACATAAAAAAACTAAATTTAGAAGAGGACAATAATTGCTGACTTGCTCTGTTAATCCACTGTCAAGTTCCTCTGTATATGTCTTAATCTGCTTTAATCATAACGCATTGTGTTAGATTTGTATAAACCTAAGCTTATGCATGTATCAAATACATTTTAATTGGCCAAAACACCAAACAACCCAACCAATTGCCTTTTCTTTAGATTCAGCCTTAACACTGATTTTCCTTTATATAATGTAATTAACGCAAAGCACTAGAATTGAAAAGGAATTAACCTGATTTAATAACTCCATCGAATCCAAAATCTCATCGCATATCACAATCGACACTTTAATATATATATATATATATATATTTTATATAATATATTATATATATATATATATATATATATATATATAACTTATAGTATTTTGGGTCCAGTGTTAACTCTTTAACACTTATTTCCTTTGTAAATCGATATATTTCTTTATTTCAATATGCGCACACACACACAGATATATATATATATATATATATATATATATATATATATATATATATATAATATATATATATATTATATATTATATATATATTATATATATATATATATTGGTTATGGCTCCATTTATGTTGCGATTTTACTTTATCAAATGGGAAAATTCCTTTATACTTGTTCCTTTTGCGATTTTGATATATTATAACGAATAAATACCTCATTACTTGAATACTTTGCAGAGTAGAAAATATAAAGGGCTTCATTGAGGTTGAACCCCCTTAACGATTTTAGGCCACACATTGTGATAAAATTGATAAATAAGGCTTAAATCACAATATAAGCTACAACATCTAGCACCACCTGGGGATAGTGCTTTTTTCCCAGAAGCACTAAGAATCGTAGATTAGTGCCTTATCCATTGGGCATGAAGTCATATATTGCTTCGCCAAGTCTTAACTGTGTGAAAATATTTACAGTGAACCCACACCAATATCTGCAGTGATTAGATGCTTGTACTCTGATAACAAAATATGGAGAATCATAGATCAATAGACTTAGTTGGGAAAGGAGTCCAAAACTGTAAAAACCCTGAAATCTGACAATTGAAACCTGACAATCTTGAAGTCTGACACCTCTGCAAACTAGTTTCCAACTGGGAAAGTCGCCCTTATTCATCAACTAATCATTAAACTAAAGAACTGCAATTGGAAACCAAATGTTCAACACCTGAGTTTATTTATGTATAAGTCCCTACATATGTACATGACTGACCTCAATCAGGTGAAGTCAATCTTGCAATGATACCAGACTAGCATTTGAGTGCAAAATCTTGAACCATTATGCCAGTGAATTTTTAAAATATAATTCATCCTAAATGAAAAATAAACTATGCATAAAGGTAGCTTACAACAAAAATTAGAAGTATATCCACAAAATGATATGTGTAGATTGTTGATAAATTCCTCCATGTAATCTGCGACAGGATCTTCAAGAGTATAAGAGGAAATATAGTCTTGATTAGCTCCAAAAAATAAATTCTCTATGTATGAAAGTTTCTGCACAATTAAACCTTTTGTTGGGCTAATATGTTCAACAGAACAATTAGCAACATCTTTAAGAAAATGATCTATGTCACTTTCATGTCTCCACTCTTCATCTCTAAGCTTTGATTGAAAATAATTTTTAATCATAGCCTTAGGAAGAAAAATGAACTTTTTTACACTACTATACAACATATGATCAACTTCAAATAGATTTTTTACCTCTGATCCATGAGCATCCTTATGTTCTTCAATGCAATGATATACAATCTCTTTATCAACATCCTTTTTACACGAGATAGCCTCTTTTGCTATGATAAATGGCTCAATATATTGTTGTCCAACATATCCAACTTGTTGGTTTCTTCTTGTATGTTCAACAACCAACTGATGAACTTGAAGAACTTCATCCTGTTCCCTATTTAAACCATTTTCATTATAGATAGGAGGATCATCAAATTTAACAAAATTGGAACTCTAGGGATTTATTTGCAACTTAATTATTTCTTCCTCTTCTCAACTGTTGAGAAGAAATTCTTGATGCATGTTTGAACTTTCATCCATCTGAATATTCTCTTGATTTTCTTGGAAAATAATCAACCCATTCTCTTCTTGGGAGATTATTGAAGCAAATTGTTTTATAACCCTCTCTGCGTAATTTTGAGAACATGATAGTTCCTCGCTTTCAGAGACTTTGTCATAACTCTGAATGCTTGATATATTCTCAACAAAATCATTAGTTTCATCAACAAAATTATCTTGAGCTTTTAAAGTTTCTTTAGCATCATAATATTCACAGGAACCTTCAAAAAGAAACTTGTGTCAGTAATAAGTTTTACAAGAAAAAATGAACACTGAATGGAAATCTTTCAAAGATGAAATCCTTGAAAGAGGCAGAGACATAAACCAAGACCTAGCTTCTTGATCCAAAGAAAACATAAACAGCTTCATCTTAACATCTTCATGAATGATGCCCTGCTACTCCATGCATTCATGAAACTCTTGGAGATTCTGAGTTGGATCTTCATATTCTTTTCTACTGAATTTTGGAAGATACTCATTCCACAAGAAAATGCAGGCATATCATGAGGATAACCAGTAATCTCAGTAGAATCAAATGGATCAAATTTATGGACTAAGAATGAATGGAGAGCCATTAAAGCCCAGAAAAGAAAACTTCAAAGTATAGTGGAGTTGCTAATTAATGTTGTAAGTGAAAATCACAGGTGTGAATATACAACCAACTATTGAAACTTGTCACTCTCAAGAATTAGCTTCAAATTCAATTAACCCAAGAAAAGTGTTTTTATTCTATTTCTTTGCAAGCTATGGTCTTTGTTACAATGGAGTCGCCTTTTATTGCTTTTATTCAAAACAACCAAATATTTCCTTCTCATTGAACAACCAGAGGAAAATCTTTAAAACCCAGGGAAAATTGTTCTTATCTTCTCTCCTCGGCAATGGTGCTAATTAATGTTGTTGCTTAAAAAACCAATTTCCTGGCTGTGGGGAAATTGTGCTTAAGACACTAATAAATATTTGTTTATTGTCACTTATTGTTTATTGTATTCTCAAATGAAGGACCTGGAAAACTTGTTCTTTAACTCTTAATACATGTATGATCAGAACATCTCAGAATGCCATTTGTTGCTAGATATAAATGATGAATGAAGAAAGTTTGAAGGAGAAGTTAAAGATAATATGTTGATCTTTAACAGAAACTACTATTTGTAACTTAGAAGAATTATGATAATGAGAACTAAATCATAGACAATATGTTGGTCTTTCACAAAAACTATTATCTATAATTTAGAAAGGAAGTGAGGACTTCAAGTATAGGAGCGCTCTTTTAAGGAATTTTAATATTATCTACATAAGAAAATAAATACATGCAGCTTCATTACTATACTTGAAAAGAATAAAACATAGCATTACACATGACAGAGAGGCTTACAAAATTATATGCAACAACTGATGGAAACTTATGATCTTTTCATTAATCAATGATGATATCAGGAATACAGTGGCCTAGTCTTTGGGTTCTCCAAAATTCCAACAACTCTTTTCTCTGTAAAATTTCCTCCTTTTATACATTTGTGAAACTATCCAACTACTAAACTATTTCCCTAACTATCTGAATTAAAAAATATTACGGAATTTACAGAGGTTTAAAGACACCTCAAAGAATATAAAATAACATAAAACAATTGAATTTAGAAGAGGACAATAATTGCTGACTTTCTCTGTTAATACGTTGTCAAGCTCCTTTGTATATGTCTTAATCTGCTTTAATAATAATGCACTGTGTTAGATTTGTATAGATCTGAGATTATGCATGTATTGGATACATTTTAATTGGCCAAAACACCAAAAAACCCAACCAAGTGCGTTTTCTTCATATTTAGCCTTAACATTGATTTTCCTTTATATAACGGAATTAACACAAAGCACCAGAACTGAAAAGGAATTAACCTGATTTAATAACTCCATCGGATCTAGAATCTCATCGCATATCGCAATCGGCGATTTCCATATATATATATATATATATATATATATATATATATATATATTATATATATATCTATATATATATATATATATATATATATATATATATATATATATATATATATATATATATATATATATGTCACTGATATGATGGATGCGCCGCAATTATAAAACATAATATATATGCTTTTGGGTCTGGCCATCACAATCACAATCGGCATAACCAAACTCTATATGCATAAAGGCTTTGCGGACCCAACGAAATTATAAAATGCAGTATATATTATATTGGGTTTAGCTTACTCGTATCGCAATCGGCGCTTATTTCTATTATAATCCCTTTATAATAGAAATATATAAAAATGCGTAATCATAATGTATATGAAGGACTTTTTGATATGGCGGACTCAACGAGACTTAAAACCACAATATACCTTTCAGGCCTGGCTATTGTGAATCACAATTGGCAATCGGTGAATGAACCAACATATGTATTCAGCGCTTTACGACCCGTCGGGCTTTTAAATATAACATATATATGTTTCGGGTCCACCCTCATAAATCACAATTGGCAGATCTATATACATATATATAACTGCGGACCCGCTGTACTTTATAAAACCCAAATTATAGTATTTCGGGTCCGGTGTTAACTCTTTAACACTTATTTCCTTTGTAAATCCAATATATTCTTTATTTTATATATATATAATATATATATTATTATATATATATTATATATTATATATTATATATATTATATATTGGTTATGGCTCCATTATGTTGTGATTTAACTTTATCACATTGGTCAATTCCTTGATACTTGTTCCTTTTACAATTTTGATATATTATAACGAATAAATACCTCATTACTTTTAGACTTTGCGGAGTAGAAATTATAAAGAGCTTCATTGAGGTTGAACCCCCTTAATGATTTTAGGCCACACATTGTGATAAAATTGATAAATAAGGCTTAAATCACAATATAAGCTACAATAGTATCAAAGACTAAGACATGTTGGAAAGAAGGGACCTTAAGCATTATACAATAAATGTATTGTTTAAGGTATGTTTGATGTTGCAACATATGGTTTTTGGAATGAAAATTGGTGTTTTTATGGAATGTTGCACAAGCACAGAACAAAATTTGGTATGCCTACATAAAAAATAAAATAAAAATGAAATTTGGTATTTTCATGATGATTGATATTGTTATAGATCAGTGGCCCTTATCTTTACTAGGATAATACAAGCATGGAGGTTATGGTGTGATTATGCACCTAATGGATCTAAAAACTAAGGAAGTTTCAATCTTATGGTTCAAATCTATATCATGTTCAACATGACAGTTAATGTATAGATGTGCACCAAATGAAGTTAATACATGATTAAATTGTGATTTAAATAGTGTATATATTAAGTTAAAGCATACTAGATGCATATTAGTAGAGCTTCAATATATTGAGCACTAGGCATATAGTATAAACATTAAAAAGGGAGAGGCTAGTATCCAATGTGATGTGGCAGAGATGATGAGGTGTTTCAAGTGTAGCCAAGTGGAATTTTGTGTTGTACCAGACTATGAAGAGGACATGTGGCACTCATGTTTGGTCAATTTGGAAGTCTAACTAGTTCATTGGAAAGTGACAGGTGGTAGGTACATGTTAGCACTCAAACATGTGGTAGATATTGATTGGTCATAACAAATGATATGGTAGATGAAGTGGCAGGTAACTTGGCACATGAAGTAGCAATGTTGGGTCCCATACTAGGGTACTAGAGCATCAGGAATTGAAGTACCACGCACTGGATTAGCCAGTATCTAATATGATGTGGTAGTGGTGCGACGTGGCAAATGACATGGTAGCAGGACCATGTGGGGGAAAATGAGTGGTTCATGGTGGTTTTGTTGTGGAAGACCCAGAGGTGTTGGAACTTGTGCCAATATCAATTTTGGAAAGGTTTTACTATGTATCCGTATTTGGCCAAAAATGTTGAAAATCATGGTTACATTCCAGAATCACATAACCAAGGGCTAAACCATTATGGTTCCTGTACTAGGGTACTAGAGTAGTGGGTTACCATGATGATTAGATGGTAGAGTTGTTTGGTATGAAATGTCCTGGTATGATAGAGAAATTGTTGTTAATTGACTATATAAAGGTTTCGTAGTGAGCAGAAAGTGCAATACCAGGGTACACAAGCAATGAGGTATAGAGATGCACAACAAGTATGAGCCTTTGGTATGAGCCATTCCTGATATATAAGTGCTCAATCATGGCTAGGTTACAAAGTGATAAAGTTTATAACTCAAGGGTTGTGAGCCCCTGGTATAAATTTGATATAGTGCATACCTAGTATGTAAGCTAATGTAGGAGAATTCAACCCAAGAGAAAATCATTGTATTTTAGTAGACATAGGGGGGTCATGTGTTTTAAGGAAGTTAGATTCCTAAGTGTTGAATTAATGTAATATTTAGGCTTTTGAGTGAGTTGGATAGGAATTGATTAGATGATGTGAGATATTTTGTAAATGCTCTCGAATGAAGTAGAACAAGAGTGGTTAATAATGACAAGAGAGTTAGAAGTCAATTATAAACCCTAAGGTAGTTTCATGATTCGAGGAACTAGAGAGGACATTTAGAAGTCAGTTTAGTAGATTAAGGGTTTGAACCAGAATTAGTTCAATAGAACCTTTCTTTTATAAATGTAAGCCTACGGGCAGAGTGTAAAGAAGGAGGCCACTGATATTAAAGATCAGGATTGAGAAATAGAGAGACTCGATATGCAATCAGTTGTTTGTTTATTAATACAGAGGTTTATCCCAAACTGTATATGTGTGTGTGTACGGGTATTGATGGATTGAATTTTTTATGAATTCCTAGGCTCTGGAACAAAGGTTGCAGGCAGAGTTCTGTAGAAAACATAGAGGGAGAGAATGATTCAAAGGAATCATAGTGGGTCTATGAACCATTCGAGGGATCAATTAGAGGCCAAGAGGATAGTGATAAAAGAAATCACGAAGTTAAGCTCAAGCGAAAGTGAATTGAGAGCGAAAGGCCGAAACAATTGAAAACCCAAAAACCTCAGGACATTGAACAAATGGCGGAAAATCTAAGTGAAGGAAGAGAGGAGAAGTGAAGTATCGGTGCACAGTAATCGTTGGATCTGGATGATCAACGGTCAGGATTAAATCGCATGGTGGAAGAGCACGAGAGTTGATTCGTGAGGAGAGTGGTTTCACAACCAGAAGTGGTATTTCAAGCGAGGCAAAAGCTGAAGCTATATTTTGAGGAAGACGCCTGATTCCACTAGCCGAGTGACACATAGCAGCGGAGGAGAGAGAGAAAACTGCTTATTGGGTGGGTATTCTCCATGCTTGTTGTCTACCTGAAATCTTTGTAGACCGTCTGATCCACTAAGTGTAGATCTACGGTGGGGAACTATCGGGTAAGTTGTGTTTGTTCGAAGAAGACATCAGTCATTGATCTGAAGGCGAAAAATTAACGACAGATATTAATTTGCATCGCAAATATTAAATGGAGTTGTATCGACGGAGAAGTAATGCGATGAGCGATGGAACAGACCTGATAAAGTATTGAGGGCATATTTTATACATTTGAGATTCGGAAGGTTGTGTGTAATTGCATATCAAAGAAAGTGAAGCGACATGTAATAATGCAAAGGGGTGATGATCAGAACCAATATGGTTATAAGCGCAATTTTATATGATTTGAAATCCGAAAGGAAAGTTAATAGCATATCGGAGGTGGAGAGAGTCCTCTGTTAATGTGAACCGTAGACTATGGCAATTGTGATTGCGATAAAGTGTAGCATTGATATCTATGCAGAGGCCGTACCAAGGCAGAAAAGGTAAGTTATTGTGTGTTTGTGGTTATTTCTATTATAAACGAATTATAATAGAAATAAGGCACGATAAGGAGGTTTTATGAATAAATCATATGTAAGCAAGCATAAAAAAGGGAAAGGTTATATATATGTGGTTAAATGGTTAATGAAGGTTATGAGGAGTTTTAAAGTCCTGATAAGAAGGATTTAATGAAAGGCTTTAATAAAGTCATAAATGAATGCTTGAGGGTTGATTAAAGTCCCGATAAGTGGATATTACCTAAGGGTTAGCCTATGTTGGGAATTAGTAAATCATTCTACATGGGAATTTATTAATGGAGCCTTAACCATTGATGGTTGAAGATTTGACTCGTTTGTGGGTTAAATTCCTAGGAAAAATGTGCTTATGCATTTTACATGCATACTGTGGGTGTAAGTGGGGGTAACCCTACGTCATTTGGTATCAGAGAAGAATTGTAATTGAAACAGTTGGTGTTAAAATAGAACAAAGGAATTCTGTGTGAACATTTATTTGAAATAATTGAGAATAGAGTTATGTGTTAAGATGTTTATGCAGGCAAGGAAAGATTAGATTCTAATTTGACAGACAGTGAGCACACAGAGGTGATGTGTAGCAAAACTTGTAGATGCAAGAGATAGAGGAAATCCATTCAAGGTACAGGTGGAATGGTGAAACAAGATCATGTTGAGATCTTGAAGGTGAGATGACATGTTTGTTTTAATTTGATTGAAGATTGGAGAATGTGTGTTTTTACACTAATGCACAAGTAGCATCATAAGGAAACACCGTGATGTTGTTCCTTGAGGAAAGTGGAGATTCACTCAAATGTGAACCTGAAGAATCTAATTGAAGGTTAGACAAAAAGGATAAGAGTATTCTCAAAAGGAAACTGAGAAGCAAGCTTTTGAAAGCTTGGTAATTATCTTTGGCTTGAGTAAGATTGATATGCGGGTGACAACATAAGAAGGTGAGAAGGTTGCAGCAATCTAGAGCGAAGAGTGCTCAATTGATTCCAAAGGAAGAACCAGAGAGATGCTAAAAGACTGAGCTCAAAGGAGAGAATCTTAGTGAGGAATATGTAACAAGGAGGAGACTTGTTATTGTAGAGGTATTGTTGTAGATCACAGGGGAAATTCCATAGAGGATGTGAGTAGAATTGCTAAGGATGAAGGAAGATGGTAAGACTTTATAAATGAAAGAAGAGGTGGTTAGAAACAATTATTTCATGGTGATTGGAACACAAGAGGACAATTTTGTTCTTAGAAGAGGTAGATGAGTTGAAGCCTAGAGGGAGAAAATAGAAGTGCTCAAAGGAGGTTCCAGAGATAGAGAACCAAGGGCTTGCCAAAAGACCAAGTACAGAGGAAATATTGGTGAGGTAAGTTGCAACAAGGAGGACTTGTTGTTGCAGAGGCTTTAATGCAACTCATAGTAAGTGAGTGAAGAGCTCATGAAGATAGAGATGGAGACGAAGATGGCTACTGATAGTCATAGCAGAGGTTCTGGGGAAGACCACAACAGAAGAAAGATGAAGAAAGAGAATGCCAAGACAAATGGCAAGATGATGAGTCAAGAGGAAATTAACAAGGAAATTGTAGAGATGAAAGAAAAAATTGATGTATTGATGATGATACTAGAGGAAATCCAGAGAGAAGGTTGGGTCTTGAGGAAGAAGCCAGTGAAGTTGCATAAATTGCAGAGAAGGCTACAATAGAGGAAAGTAAGGTGGTTGTTGGAAAAACTCAGAGAAGCTGAGTTGGAAATGAAAATGGAAGTGTCCATTTGTGAAGTAGAACAGGGTGAAGCTTTCAGTGAAGATGAAGACTTGAAGACTAAAACTTCAAGTGAGGCCAAAGGGTCGCATGGTTTTAAATCTGAAAATTTGTGTATGTTTGTAGGTGAAACATGTAAAGGACAACAATTTGATGATATTATCATAAAGGAGGAAGAAGAAAAGAAGAATCTAAATTTTGTTCTGGAAAAAGATGAGATAGATAGGTCTCATATATAGTTGGAGAAAGATATCAAGCAACCAAGTGAAGGGCTTGAGGAGATTGAAGAGGAGACCATCAAAGAATTTCTGAGTCATAAAGAGAACTTGGAACAACAAGGAGATATGATGGCTAAAACATCAAGTGGGACCACAGGGTCTTATGTTTTTAAAATTGATAGTTTATCTGTGGATGTAGAACAAATGTAGGAGAATATTAATGCAGATGGTGAGACAAGGATAACTCTTGGAGAAAGTAAATAGTGAGAGATTAAAGGCAAACTTGAAGAAGAGAATATGTTAGCTGAAAACATAGTAAAGGATGATCAGTTCACTATGATGATAGGCATAGTGGAAATAGCCATGGAAGATGTTAAGAAGTAAGAAACCTATGCAAAGGATTTAACCTTGGGAGAAAGGACATCTGATGATTGATCACTAACAAAGGAGGTTTTTGCAGAGGATGAGCGATATTTTGAAACTATCAAAAGGATGGAAGAGTATCTTTCAGAGGATGAATACTCTGGAGTAAAGGATAAGGGAGAATATCTCTTGAATGACGAAAGAAGTGACTTATTGTAGCAGAAAGAACTTAGTAATGAGACTGTTACAAAACAGGGACGATTTCTTGTGGGAAAAAGAGATGAAGTTCAGTTTGAAGAACTGATGTGTGAAACAACAGTTGAAACTGTTGAGCCTTGTAATTTTCAACCTAACAATTCATTTATAAATGTAGGGATTATAAGTGATGATGAAGTACTTGTGAAGTGTCACAGAGAAATTGCATTTTTGGAGTATTTTCTAGGAAATTCAAAGTATGACAATGTGATTGCAGAGGAAGAAGTTCACTACAGTGAATAAGGACAGAAAGACATCATTAGAGTAGATGGTGTGGAGGAAATACTAACTGATAGCCTTGGAAATACTTTAGAGAATTCTTTGGAGAATTTTTTAAAGAGTATGAATCAACATACTGATGTGCTAATAGAGAAGGAGGAAACAAAGCAACATATTGATGTGTTGCCAAAGGAAGAAGAGGCACTGAGGCCTTATGTTTTTTATTTTAACAATTGTTTTGTGAGTGCAGGTTTAGTTGCAGATGATGGAGGAAATTTGGCATAGATGAGCACCCAAATAGAGATGAAAGAAGAAGATTTTGTGGAAGAATTTAATCCATGGAATAGAGATGCTCAATTTCTGGAGAGAATGTTGGAAAGTCATGATTCAGTGTAGACATAAATAATCATGAAAGAGGGTAAGGATGAAAGGGAGGCAGTAAGCGTAGGAGTCAAAGCAAAAGTTGGAGCAAGAGAAAATGTAGAAGAAAAAGTAAACCAACAACTACAAAGTGAAAGTAACCAACAATAGTTTGAAGAGTTAGTGGACAACAGTAACAACCTGAATCAAAGAGAAAGAGGTAGAATTAAGTGGTAGAGTATGGACCAGTCCAAGGATAAACTGGAACAAAGATTGAAGAATTATGGTAGTTGATGATGAAGTAGTCCATGTGGAGGAAATTGATAGCAAAAGGATGCATGATCAATCAGAACTTGAACCTGATTGACAAGGAGAGGAAGATGAAATAGAAATCAACAAACATACAACAACAGCAAATGTGCAAGACATTTGGGCAGCTACAAACTAAAGTTTGGGACCCTGGAGGTTTTCAATCAACTTATGAAGACACATGATCAGGAGATCATGAATATTGTCTACTTTGGGAGTTTGATGTAGGAGCATTCAAGCCAAGAGAAAATCATTGTATTTTAGTAGACATAGGGGGGTCATGTGTTTGAAGGAAGTTGGATTACTAAGTGTTGAATTAATGTAATATTTAGGCTTTTGAGTGAGTTGGATAGGAATTGATTAGATGATGTGAGATATTTTGTAAATGCTCTCGAATGAAGGAGAACATGAGTGGTTAAGAATAACAAGAGAGTTAGAAGTCAATTATAACTCTTAAGGTAGTTTCATGATTCAAGGAACTAGAGAGGACATTTAGGAGTCAATTTAGTAGATTAAGGGTTTGAACCAGAATTAGTTCAAGAGAACCTTTCTTTTATAAATGTAAGCCTACGGGCAGAGTGTAAAGAAGGAAGCCACTGATATTGAAGATCAAGCCTGAGAAACAGAGAGTCTTGATATGTACTTAGTTGTTTGTTTATTAATACAGAGGTTTATCCCAAACTGTATATGTGTGCGTGTATGGGTATTGATAGATTGAATTGTGTGTGAATTCGTAGGCTCTGTAATAGAGGTTGTAGGCAGAGTTCTGTAGAACACGCAGAGGGAGAGAATGATTAAGAGGAACCATAGTGGGTCTTTGAACCATTCGAAGGATCAATTAGAGACCAAGAGGATAGTGATCAAAGAAATCACGAAGTTAAGCTCAAGCGGAAGTGAATTGAGAGCGAAAGGCCAAAACCATTGAAAACCCGAAAACCATGGGAAACTAAAGAAATGGTGAAAAATCTAAGTGAAGAAAGAGAGGAGAAGTGAAGTATCAGTGCACAATAACCATTAGATCTAGATGATCGACGGTCAGGATTAAATCGCATGGTGGAAGAGCGTGGGAGTTAATTGGTGACGAGAGTGGTTTTGCAACCAGAAGTGGTACTTCAGGCGAGGCAAAATATTAAGTTGTATTTCGAGGAAGATACCTGATTCCACTAGCCAAGCGACACATAGCAGTGAAGGAGAGAGAGAAAACTACTTATCGGGTGGGTATTCTCTGTGCTTGTTGTCTACCCAAAATCATTATAGACCGTATGATCTACTAAGTGAAAATCTATAGTGGGGAACTATCAGGCAAGTTGTGTTTGTTCAGAGAAGACATCGTTGATCTAATGGAAACAGATTAACGGTGGAGATTAATTCGCATCGCAAATGTTAAATGGAGTTGTATCGGTGGAGAAGTAATGTGATGAGCAATGGAGTGGACCCAATAAAGTATTGAGGGTGGCTTTTATACATTTGAGATCCAGAAGGTTGTGTGTAATCGCATATTAGAGAAAGTGAAGCGACATGCGATAATGCGAAGGGGTGATGATCAGAACTGATATGGTTATAAGCGTAGTTTTATATGATTTGAAATCTAAAAGGAAAGCTAATCTCATATCGGAGGTGGAGAGAGTCCTATGTTAATGTGAACCACGGACTATGGAAATTGCGATTACGATAAAGTGTAGCATTGATATCTGTGCAGAGGCCGTACCAAGGTAGAAAAGGTAATTTATTGCGTGTTTGTGGTTATTTCTATTATAAACGGATTATAATACAAATAAGGCGCAATAAGGAGGTTTTATGAATAAATCATATGTAACCAAGCATAAAGAAGGGAAAGGTTATATATATGCGGTTAAAGGGTTAATGAAGGTTATGAGGATTTTTAAAGTCCCGATAGGAAGGATTTAATGAAAGGCTTTAATAAAGTCATAAATGAAGGCTTGAGGGTTGATTAAAGTCCCGATAAGTGGATATTTCCTAAGGGTTAGCCTATGTTTGGAATTAGTAAATCATTCCACATAAGAATTGATTAATGGGCACTTAACCACTGATGGTTGAAGATTTGACTCGTTTGTGAGTTAAATTCTTGGGACAAATGTGCTTATGAATTTTACATGCATACTGTGGGTGTAAGCGGGGGTAACCCTGCGTCATAAGCCCTTGGTCATGATTCCAGGTTATGAGGTGCAAAGTTCTCGCACCTAAGGGTTGTAAGCCTTTGGCACAACTTTGGTATAGTACACTCCTCGTATGATAGTGCTCATGGTAAAAAACATAGGCATATGTGAAGGGGGTGAGTGCTACAAGTTTGGACGAAAGGGAGCTATCAGGAAATAAGAAAATAAGCTTGGCACCATTATATATATGAATTCACTATTAAAGAAAAACAAGGAGCAAAGAAAAGAAAAGAAAAAATAATTTTAATGAGTAATATGTGTGTGATCAGAGTGTGGCATGCTCAGTAGTAGGAGGAGTAGTGTGACCCAATCAATTTGCAACCCCATGGATGAATACCCATGGTAAAGGAGGCCATAATCTATCATTTCAAGGTTAAATAATTGAAAAAAATGCTAAGATGGTGTATGCGTGTGTGTGGGTGAACATTCTGGAAGAATTGCTAGAAACTAGTGAAACTAAGAGAGTAGTAGTAGACCAAGTGTAGGGGAGTAACTCAATATGTGCAAAAAGAGCCTGAAAATATTGAACTACATATTAGAGTGTGGTGACAGTGTTGATTATGTAGAGACAAAGACCAAAATAGAATAAAATGGATATTGGAGTTGTAGTGGGATTATAAGTTGAGTTATATCAAAAGATGACAACAGAGGAGAGACTAGATCAAAAGTGAAACGTTCATACCTGAAACATTTCGAATGTACTTGAAGGATGATTTGATTAGATTAGCAAAGATTCAAATTTAAAATATAAAACAATGATGAGATTGGTGTCTCTTTCAGGTCGGTTGTTGTAAATAAGTGGATTAGTGTCTCATTCTAGTTAGTGCAAGTAAATTGATATAATAGTAGGTTGGTGCCTACATTCATCTATAAATAAGAATTTTTAATATGGTTTTATATCATATGGGTTTCCACATAAAAATCTAAGTCTCCTGATATATGTGTGTGCATTTTGACTTATGGTGTTTTTGTATGGTTTATTAGAAATAACTTAAAGATTTTAAATATTTCTAAAAAAACTATATAATAGTAATTCACCCACCCAATCTTAGTATTATTTTTTCTTCAAAAAATGGTATCATTGCAAGGTTTCTTCGGAGACACTCTAGCTCCAAATAGGAATATCTTATAAGAAAATGGCTAGCTAAGAAAGTTATTCTTCAAACAAGCCTTTATTGTTTAATATAAATAATTATGCCTTCTAGAAGATCTAGATGAGGACCTATATAACATCTATTAGTATAGATGTTTTGCAAATTGTTATAGATGGTTACCAAAGTCCATCATGTTATGAAACCAGCTCACAAAAAGATAGAAAAGAAAGATCAATGCCTTAGAAATCAACCTCTTTGAGGGGGAACCTCCTTTACATTACACAAATGAAAAATTCTTGGATGATACAAATGACAAAACCTCCTTTCTATATATAGGAGTTTAAGAGGTCACAATATAATCAAAGCCAACATAAAAATAATAACATAAGGGCACAATAATAACAATATTGGGCTTCTATGGAGCAGAATAATAATAATATGGGGACAATATGGTCACAACAATAATAATAAGGGCTACAATGACAATAGTAATGGGGGAATCACTAGTATTATAGGCATCTAACATGCCCCTCTCCTTCAAAAAAGTATTGTCCTTAATGCTTGAGTAGTTCTGGATGCTTTTGTATAAACTTCCCATCCTCCCATGTGGTATCTTCAATGGGTAAGTGCTTCCACTTTAAAATATACTATGAAATTAATCGATTTCGTAGCTATCAAGTTCTTGCTTCTGTGATTGCTTCAGGTTCCAATATGATTTTTCCTTCCCCGCCAAGTTCTGGTAATATTTTTTGAACTAGCAGCTTGTCACCAATAACATTCTTTAAGCATGAAACATGGAAACTAGGTGCACTCGAGACGCTGCAAGAAGCTCCAATTTGTATGCCATAGTACCAATCTTTTGCAACACCTTGTATGGACCATAATACTTTGGTGATAATTTATTATCCTTCTTAGCTTGCTTGAGGCACATTTTTTTATATGGTTGTAGCTATAGAAATAACTAGTCACCTATATAAAAAATTCTTTCGATATGATGTTGATCTGCCTACTGTTTCATTTTATTCTATGACAACGTTAGGTTATCCATTAAGAGTTGGAGAGCTTGTTGTTGATGCTCGATGTGATCTTCCACTGCTTGAGCCCTAGAATTTTGTCTTAAATATGATGTGATGGATGGTGGGTGATATCCATAAAGTGCTAGAAATGGGGTCATTATTGCAGCAGTATGGAAGGAAGTGTTATACCACCATTTAGCCAAAGGAAACCATTTGACCCATTGTGTTTGTTTATCAAACACAAAGAAACGAATGTATCTGTTGTGCACCAAATTAGCCTATATTTTCCTTGCATTTCCACTCCTCTTTTCACCCTTTTTGCATTCATTTGCATATATTCATTGTGTAACATTATGAGGTAATTCCCCTTTATCATCTCTTGGGATATTTAATTAATGAAGTAGAGTCATGAAGGTTCCTAACTACAAAAACCACTAAAACTTGTGATGGCCGTAGATTATTGAGCATAGGTGTTGACCGCGTAGCATATCGCAGTAGTTCCGCAATTCATAGCAGCTGATCGACCATGACGAAGTAGCATAACTGATTGCAACTGCTCTCAACCCATTTTTGACCATTCTTGTTCTTGCTCTCTTGACGCTAGTGATGCGATACAACTGATGTATATCTTTGGGCGTATAGTTGCCAAGTTTTGGGGAGAATTATTCTCCTTTCTATTGTATAAAATATGGGTCATTCCTATATCAAGGAGACCCCTGTATGGTATTGTAACAAGAATTATTCAGATTAATAATATATAAACCCTTTTGCTAATCTATCACTCGATGTGAGTAACGCAACCTTGATCATAGAGCTGGACCTACTCTTTTGATCAGGTGCTGCATGTTTCCTTGTGTTGTGTGTATTTTCTATTGTTGTGTTTAATTCTTGTCATTGTTATAGATCTCTTAGATAACGGTGAATAAAGTTTTATGTTCTACAGTTGAGTTACTTCTGTTTCAACAATGTTTTGATTGTCAATCATGAACCCTTGGTTGAGGGCAGATCATAACCTTTCTCCTGCATATACATTGCATGTTTCCTTGAAAAGAATACACACCTAGATTGATACATTAATGTAGGAAAGGAGTGGATAATTTGTTCATACATGGAAACCAACATTTTGGTGTCATTGCCAGGGAGGCTAACAAGGTGCAAGACACGATCTGTGGTAACCAGAGGGTCAATCCCTCATCCTGGGGAGAGAACGAGCTTTCTCACTCTACTCTAGGTCTTGAGCGCAGGTATTTTGTTTATTTTGATCTTTTATTGTTCTTTTGTTTTAGTAGGGTTGATCTCTTGCCCTGGGGAGGGAGGAGTCCTTTGACACCATGCTCTAGGTTCTAAGCTTAGATTTTTCCTTAGCATTTTTGTTTTGATTTCCAAAAACCCGATTTCTCACCCTAGGGAGGGATGGGTCCTCTGATGCCATACTTCAGGTCTTGAAGTGTTAAGGTGGTCTTGTTCCAGGGAGGGAGGAGTATTTTGATACCCTAGTCCAAGTCCTAAACTCTAGGTTCATGTGTTCTTTTTTTCTTTTTTCTTTCATCAACTACCCTCTCTTCAACGTGATCTATTATCCTGGGGAGGGAATGGTCTTTTAACAACCCTCCTCTAGGCCTTGAGCATTGTGGTGTGATTTCTATCGCCACACCAACTTGTATGAACAGAGAGCCAAATAAAATGGGCAGAGGGAGAGCCCTAAAGAAGGGAAGACAGGATTTGGGAAGGAACACCTACATCCAACAAATCATTGCAAAAGCTGAGTCGGAGGCATCTTCCTGTGTAGCCGTGAGGCTAGGTGCACGAACAAAATCGGAGGGACAATATGTAATCAACCAGTGTTGTTCATAGCATCCCCTGCCAGTTCAATACAACAGACCCTTCTAGCAGCCGGAGAGACAAGCAACAATATGCCTGCTAAAGGAATCCCGATGCTTGTAACAGAAGAAGAAGAAGTTACATGTAAAGCATCCGGAGGAACTATCCATCCCAGTAGGGAAGAAGGAATTACAAAGAGGAGATTTGAAGGGTCTAGCCATGGTGATAGGGAGGAAGAGATTGTAGAAACATTTCTATCACCAAAGGATAGAGGAAGCACTATTAAGGCAACTCTAACCCCTGTGATAAAATCCCTTCCTATGGAGCCAGCTGAAATACCTAGTGAGTATTGGAAGATATTCATGGAACCTAAAACCTCTACTATTGACCTCCCAATTGGGGATTTGGGGACTGGTGCATCAACAAAGCCCATCCATTTAACAACTTTACCCAGTTTCCATGGGCTTAATTCAAAAGACCCTGACACGTTTTTGATTGAATTTGACATTGTGTGTCGAGGGTATGATTACATAACATATGCTCAGAAATTGAAAATCTTCCCTGCTACGCTAAAAGGGACAACCCTGCGATGGTTTATGGTTCTTGGGGGAAGGTCTATCACCACATGGGATGTAATGAGAACTGCTTTCTTGGAGAAATACCAAGACTACTGTAAATCACGAGATATTAAAGAAGATCTTTTTAAATTTATACAGAAAGAGGACAGAAATATGGAAGACTATGTGGAATGCTTTAAATACACATTGCAGAGGTCAGGTCACTCTAACCTGGATAAAGACATTTTGAAAATTATCCTTCTCCGAGCCTTCCGAGAATACTCTTTGGAATTGTTGAATATAGTCAGAAAGGGAGATATATCAAAGGAGGACTTTTGATACCATTTGTGAGTTGTGTATTCAGTGATCAAGAGGAGTTGCAAGAAATAAACAAGGGATTCGATCAAAAAAGGTATCTGGTGGAGGTGTTACAAAAGAAGAAATTGGGAACTTGTTGGATAGCCTTAGGACTGATATCCTAAGTACCTTGTTTGAACAGATAGACACATTGCAGGTAAAACAGAAACAACTAGAATTGGAAAGAACTATGGCCTTATTTTTCCACACATGCAGAAAGAAACATCCATAGAGGGAATGTATGTTGAACTCTGTAGAGGAGTGTGCAATCTGTGAATTGAAGCACATGACAAGTTCATGCCCATCTTTGCCAGGGCTAAAAACGGTTTTTCAAGGGACAAGAGAAGATATGGAGAAGCTATACTTTATGGGACCTAAAATGCCATGGCAACCTCGGCCATCAATGGTAAATCAAGGTATGTTTCCAAATCCATCTCAATATTTTAGCAGTTTCAATATGGGTCCCCAGACTATGCCTTATCCGCCCGTATGACCCCAACACCAGTTTCCACCTTGGCAGCAGTAGGCTCCTCAAGCTAGTTCAAGCTCCTCGTGGGCTCTGAACTAGCGAGGACCTTCCCCTCATGGTCAGTTTTCCCAGTCAATTCCACAACAACAACTTTAGTTTCCCTCTAATGTGCCCCCTGGAAATCAGCCTATTCGTCCTCAACTCCCTATCCAACCCAATCTAAATCCTAACAATAAAGGGGTTCAACAAGCTAACACCCTCAACCTACCTTCATATATCATCTTCACCACAGAATTCTATGAGATGCATTTACAATCTAGGCTATCCGTAGGCATTCGGCCCTCACTAGTTATCATTGAGTAGATTGACAGTGAGGAAAAGGAACCAAAAATGGTCGGAGAGGAACCAAACCAAGTTAACAAAAGTCAACTGTTAGCTACTCAGAAACACCAAGCTAAACTGCCCTATCAAGAAAGGTTGGTTGTGAGTAAACCAACCCCTCAAACTGAGTTTGACTTGTTAGGGGAGCTACAGAATTTATTTGTCAAGATTCCCCTGCTACAAGCCATGAAGGACGTACTTATATATGCGAAGAATCTTAGGGAATATTGTGCTAAGAAGCCTAAAAACAAATCAAGAGATATGCTCACCATTCACGTAATGGAGAAACTATCTGCTTTCATGATGGGAAGGTCCATGCCTATAAAGTATGGGGATCCCAGGAACCCAATTTTGACTGTGCACATTAATGGGGTAGAAATTCCAAATGTACTGGTAGATTTGGGCACTGCCATAAATGTCATCACTATTGAAACCATGCATGCATTAGGACTTCATAACTTAAGGCATACACCTACAGTGTAGAACTGGCAGATCAAACTATAGTAAAACCAGTAGGGAAATTAGAAGATATCATGATTTTAGTGGATTCATGGCACTACCCCATGGACTTCCTAGTACTCCAAATGCAATCTCCAGCTGGAGGCCATCCCTCGATTCTGGGAAGACCGTGATTGGCAACCACAGATGCTTATATTGGGTGTGGGTCTGGGCATATGATCATCTCAAATGGACAAAACACTAAGAATCTAGTGTTATATCCTCTCGTAGAACCCAACCCATCGGCAAAATCAACAGGCCACAAGAAATTTGTACACAAGAAAGAGTCTGAATCAGAAAAAGAGGAGTTAAGGCCAGTTCTCACTATTGGGTAGACCCTCTAGTTGAAAGATGAAACCGAAGATGACGCAATTACTACCTTTATCAATGATCCTTGTTCTGTTTCAGATTTGAATCAACAAATTCTGAAGTCTGTCTTAAGTTGTGAGACTCAGGAAAGTATTGGAGCAGTAGATGGATTCGAGGAGCTACCTACAACTACGCCCCATGATAGTGTTTCCATGGAAATAGAATTGGGAAAAACCTTGAATATCAATCCAGAGCTGTCGGATTCTCAGAAAAAACAACTCCTGCATGTTCTTCAGAAACACAAAGAAGCCTTCGCCTAGGACTACTCAAATATGAAAGGAATTTTGTTAGGGTCCAACCCTAACCCCCTTATTTACGTAATAGGATCGAGTCATAGTTATAGTTAGTTAAAGAGTCAATAAAGCCCATATTAATAATTGTAAGTGGTTGACCCGCATTTAAAGAAGGGACCACAATTAGTTGCAAATGGGCCATGGTATTAATAAGAACCATGGTACTGACCCATGGTATTGCATGTATGAATCCTATATAAAGGATAGAGACTCCCCTTGAGGAGCGTCATGTCTTATTTTGTAATTGAGCCAAACTCTATTAGAGGTTTCCCCCTCGAAGAGGCAAGTGAACATTGCTTTCCTTTATGAATAATAAAATACATGTTGTTATTTCTTATTGTTCTATGTTCTGGGTATATTTCTTCACATATTTGGTATTATGGTATCTTCTCATAGGTCAAGAGCATAACAAAGTCATACTAATCTGTGCACTCATCACATATACATTACGGAGGACTATCATCTTGTAAGGCAACCCTCGAGAAGAATGAACCCTGCCCTGAAAAACATTGTTAAGGAAGAGCTCCAAAAGTTGCTGGACGTGAGATTTATCTACCCCATTTCAGATAGCCAATGGGTTTCCCCATTGGTAATGGTCCCTAAGAAAAATGGTGAATGGCGAATATGCATGGACTACAGAGAATTAAACAAGGCAACTCAGAAAGACCATTTTTCGTTACCATTCATTGACCAAGTATCAGATACATTAGTGGGAAGAATTTTTTTTTCCTTCCTGGATGGATTTAGCGGGTACAACTAGATCTAGATAGCTCCGAAAGATCAAGATAAGACCACATTTACATGCCCCTGGGGAACATTTGCATACAGAGTCCTCCCATTTGGTCTCTGTAATGCACCTGCAACGTTTCAGAGGGAAATTTTGGGGATTTTCTCTGATCTGATGGATGATAGTGTTGAAATCTACATGGATGATTTCACGGCATATGGAGATTCATTCGAAGAAGCATTGGGGAAGCTAGAAAAATTTCTCGAAAGATGTAAGTAGGCGCATGTCTCCTTAAGTACGGAAAAAGGCCATATGATGATGAATGAAGGAATAGTCCTGGGACACTTGCTTTCGGCTGTAGGAATCTGGATGGATCCAGCCAAGATAAAGGTAATACACCATTTTCCAATACCCAGAATACCCACTCAGGTATGTAGCTTTATCGTTGTGTTGGTTATTACATGTGTTTTATAGAAAATTTTGCTAAAACAGCACATCCTCTTTTTCAATCACTGACAAAAGATGCAGACTTTGTGTGGATAGATGATTATGATGCAGGCTTTGTGAAGATCGAGGAACTGGTTTGTAGTGCTCCGATCCTTAGAGGACCAGACTGGGCATTACCATTCCATATTCATGTTGATGCTTCCCAAATAGTAGTTGGGTCAGTTTTGGGGCAGCAGGTGGATAAGGTACCATATGTAGTTTACTATGTTAGCAAGAACTTGGCCTCTGCTGAGTTAAACTACACAATGAGTGAAAAAGAATTCCTTGTTGTCATTTATGCCATCAATAAGTTCCGACACTATATCACTGGTTACCCCACCTTTGTACACACGAATCATGTAGCCATTAGGTATCTGATGAATAAACTCGTTACTCCTAGTCGTATTACAAGATGGCTTTTGCTACTTCAAGAATTTGATATTACCATAGTAGATAAAAAAGAATGGACAATGTGGTTACTGATTTTCTATCTATATTAGAAAGCAATATCGAAGGTACACCTATCGAAGATAACTTTCCAGATGAATATATTTTTGCAATTTCTGCTAACACTCCATGGTATGCAGATATTACTAACTATATTGCTACAAGAAAGGCACCTCGACATTTGTCATATAAGGGCCAACAGAAAATTATTCATCATAGTACCCGATATTCGTGGATGGCAGGATACCTCTTTCATACATGGGTGGATCAATAGATTCAGCACTGTGTATCAGAGGATGATGTCTATGAGATATTGAAGGCTGCCCATAGTGGGCCTTGTGGAGGACATTTTGCAGATAAAAGAACAGGCCACAAGGTGTTGCAAATGGGATACTACTGGCCTTCTATCTTTCGAGATGCTAGAGATTATGTCTGAAGATGTGACAACTGTCAATGGATGGGACAACCTGGGAAATCAGATGAAATGTCATTACAGCTCTAGATAGTTCGGAACCTTTTAAGAAATGGGACATCGATTTTGTTGGACCCATCAGCCCACCTTCCCATCAAAAGGTTCACATATTGGTCTGTACCGATTATGTGACTAAGTGGGTGGAAGCCAGAGCGGTTGCAAAAGCAACAGAACAAGTGGTGGCCGACTTCCTTTTTGAAGAGATGTTTTCCCGATATGGTACCCCGAGAGAAATTGTTTTAGATAGAGGAGCACAATCTACATCCCACATGATTGAGAGGCTTATGAAAAAATATGGGGTCAAACACAGAGTGACAACTCCTTACCATCCCCAAGCGAATGGACGGGTAGAAAGCACAAACAAGGTATTGGAGAATATCTTGAGAAAAACTGTAGCAAGTCATTGCTAGGATTGGTCACAGAAACTCCCAAAAGCTCTTTGGGCATATAGGACGACATGGTGAAATACAACCGGGTTTTCACCATTTCAGCTAGTCTACAGGAAATCTCCCTTGTTTCTAGTTGAATTTGAGATCGGTACGCACAGAAACGCTTTGGAAGTGGGATTGAACTTATCAGAGGCCCAAAAACACCAGCTGGAACAACTCAATGAGTTAGACGAGATTCGTTCAAAAGATGTCCAGAGAACTATTGTTGTCTAATAGCAGAGAACGATATGGCATGATAAATTTATCAAGAATAAGGTGTTTCATACAGGGGACTAGGCATTGTTATATGACTCCTGGTTCAAAGATTTTAAAGGAAAGCTTCGCACTCGTTGGATGGGACCTTATGAAGTGGATGTTGTATTCGCTAATGTCACAGTTAGATTGGTTACAATAGATGAAAATTGTACTTCCTTCCTAGTGAACGGACACCGTCTGAAGTTATACCACCATCCAACGTCTAAAGATGCCTTCATAACATCTTTCTAATACATCTGGTTTGATGGTTGTTGGTGTAGAGAATGTTCCCTTTGCCCTTTGTAAAAAAATATAATATCTATATCTATATATATAATATGTATATATATATATATATATATATATATATATAATTAATATATATATATATATATATATATATATATATATATATATATATATATATATATATATGCTGTTACTACTTGTTTGTATTTTTGCAAGAACAAGAACTGAATTATGACAAGGAGAAAGGGAGAAATTTTTCAAGTAATAGTCATTATTATTACTTCACTGGTTGTTGTTACTCCGTTGGTGTTGTTACTCCACTATTGTTGTTACTCCGCTGGTGCTGTTACTCCGCTGGTGTTGTTACTCCACTATTGTTGTTACTCCGTTGGTGCTATTACTCCACTGTTGCTGTTACTCCACTAGCTGTTGTTACTCCGCTGGTGCTATTACTCCACTGTTGTTGTTACTCCACTGGTTGTTGTTACCCTGCTGGTGCTTTTACTCCACTGTTGTTGTTACTCCACCAGTGCTATTACTCCACTATTGTTGTTACTCCACCGGTGCTGTTACTTTGCTGGTGTTGTTGCTCCACTGTTGCTGTTACTCCATTGGTGATGTTACTAGATTGTTGCTGTTACTCCGCCGTTGCTATTGCTCCATTGTTGTTGTTACTCCATCGATGCTATTACTTTGTCGTTGCTATTACTCCACTGTGTTGTTACTCCACTGATGTTGTTACTCTGTCGACGTTGTTACTCCACTATTGTTGTTACTCCGCTGGTTATCTTTGTGCTACTCCACCGCCAGGTAGGTCACCAGGTATGCCTTCATTGACTCTTATGGATTTAATTAAAATATTCCAAAAAGAGACTAGTACATGTCGTGGATGACCATATTTAAGTTGGGGGGGTCTCATCATAAAGAAACGACGACGTACCTAAACTTTTAATTATATCACATCATTACCAAATCCAATGAAATGGAAACCAAAAAATTGTACGATTTTGTAATCATGATTCCCATGCATTGGAATTTGAAATCGTACACCAAGAACTTTACCAGTCATTTCCCCAATATGTTAAAATCAATTTCCATAATCATTCACATGTACTGCCACACCCTGCCATTAATTGTTGTGTTTTTCGAGGCGCACCAGTCATTATTATCATCCTTTCACCCCACGGCTACCATGTTAATAATATTGCCATCGTCGGTTGGGTTGTTGTTACTCTCCTCCTACCATCCGACTGTACCCATTGTGTTGATCTAGTTCTTACAGTGCTGGATGGGCTGGCTTTGCACCATGAGCTGGAGGGCACAACAATGGTCAGAAACAATCTGGAGGTATGGCAGGTCTTCAAAAATGTAGGGTGGAATGTTTATTTTGACAAGTTGCAAGGATTTAAAGAAGCAATTGTTATTGAATTCGCATTCAATTTAGAAGAAGAGAGCTCTCGAGTTCGGGGGATAGAAATCCCTATTACAGAAGAAACCATTGTAGAGGTTAGCGGGCTACCCTAGTAGGGGTAGAAATGGTTTTCATGAAGAACCGCCCTTCTGGAATTCCCTAAAGCATTCTTATAGGCTGGAGAAAATGTTGTTTAGAAGGGCCGAGGGTACGACCAAAACTCATTACCACACCCATGGGGTGAGGTAGTAGGTTTTGTAATGAGATACATAACCTGTGAGGGGAGGTATACCACCATATTTAAATACAATTTTAGAATATTAGCTCACCTCTGGTTCCTGTAGGCGGAAGCCTTCTCATTGAATATGCCTTTCTTTCTGTTAAGAAGTCTCCAGCTGATGGCGCACTCTTCTCGACGTTCGTGACAACTTACAATAGCCATTACCAACCATGCCCTGGTCCAGCTACTAGTCATGCATGCAATTGGTCGATTTCAAATCCCGTGGGAAACATTTCAGTATTCTACAGAGGAAGAAAATACGGCTGCTAGAGCTGCTAGAGAGGAAGAGCCAAAAGTGATGGAGGAAGGAACCGGAGTAGAGGATGAATACATAGATCAAGAGGAACCAGAGGGAATGGAGATGGAACTTGAAGAGAAGGAATAGAATTAGGAGCGTGAACCAAGGAGGATAGTCGAGGCTGCTCCATAAGAACTAGCCTCAACCTCGGAACCAATGGAAGAAGAAGTGCTGCAGCAAGGGGCCAATATAGAAAGGGCCACTAGCACCACGACCCAGGTTGTCCTTTAAGAATCAACCTCAACTATAGAGCTAGTAGAGAAAATTAGTAGCACCATAATAAGCGAAGAGGGACCACATCAGCCTGAGGTGGAGGAATTCATTAATATTGTGGCTTGGGGTGTCCCACAAGAACTACTCTCGATCGTAGAACCAATGGAGGAAGAACCAGAACAAGAAGGGACCGAAGCTAAAAGAACTGCGGGGCCAAAAGAAGAAGAGGATAGGGGTTTAATGGATGGAATTGATGTGATTATGCAAGAATCCATCTGGATCAATGTCATGCTAGAAGAAACAGTGCTAGCATCATCTATTCAAGAAATGTTGGACATGGAAGGTGGTGTCCCACTAGAACCGCCATCAACCTATCCCACTTTGGAGACCACAGAGGAATTAAATGTTGGGATTGACGTTGTTCCACAGGAACCAACGTCAACCTCAAAATAAGGGACTACACAGGAAGGGGTTTTTTCCCGGAGCGGAGACGCTGTAGATAGAGGGAAAGAGCATGAGACTACAACTAGGGCTGAGATAGATCAGGTAGGAGAATTCTTTCAATTTTCCTCTTACTTCTCCATTCCAAAAGGGGAAAGGGTGTCTCTCTCTGCCCGACATACAGAAGAGGAGGTGGCCATTCCGCCAATTTTGAAATATGATGGGTTGAAGAAGGGACCAGCTGCCACATGCTTATTGGCCATACATCCCCACAGAGACCTCTCTCAAGAACCCAGAACAGAGGAAGAGGTAGATGTTTTTGAAACGAGGGAACCTAGAAGGGAAAGTTTGGTTGAACCACCAATGGACATTCACTAAGTGAGCCCACCACCTGTTGAGATAGCTTTACAATAGGGCGAGGTAGGAGATAGTAAGGAAATGGCTGCTCCCCAGGAACAGAAACCAAGCAAAGAAGCCCCGTTGAGTAACCCTATGGATACTCCCTTGGGTAAATCACCACCTGTCGAACCAATTGCAGTACCAGATGAGGTGGTGGTTAAATAAGAATGGGTAGAGTTGTGTGAACAAGGAAGGCTGCCTATGAAGCAGAAATATCAACTTCAGTTTAAAGAAACGATGCGACCCAAAATATAGGTTAAGAGGCTGAGGAAATAGATGCACTGGTTGAAGAACCAAGTGAAGAAATATAAGCGACGGGCTAAGAAGCCCAAAATCATGACGACCAAAGCAGGGATGCAGGTAGATGAAGTGGCAACAACTTCTGTTGCCACTCAGACAGACCTTATAGAATATTTGTTGAAGGCTGTGAGTTTTCTTTGTCGGCTGAAGTACAGACCTGGAAATCCACCGTAGTGCGATATTGGAATGAAGCTAAGAAAGCCCAAGAGTGAGCATCCACAACTATCTTTGAATATGTAGAGCTCATTGATATAATGCGACTAAGGCATGAAAAGCAGCAATCCAAGGTAGAGCAGCTGGAAAGGCAAGTAGCAAAGTTAAAAACTGATAAAGAGAAGATGCTCCATTTAGCACAGGAAGCGATGGCATGTCACGCTCCTGCTTCCTATTACTCTTTATTTTTTCATGAGCGCTTTCTTTTCTTTTGTTTGGAAAGAATCCATAAAGAAATTAGTCACGAGATTGAGGATGGTGTACAGTTCCTCCGGATATTAAGAGCCCATGATGTGCCAACTCAGCACTTGATGTGCGAAATTTATATGCATGGGTATCTCTTGCAAGTTGAGAGAGAATTTAATCCAATTTCATATGTGGGGGACATTCATTTAAGGGCCCTCAGCTGTTACACTTCTAATCAGATAAGTTGGCAGAAGGCTTCTGACACGTTCGAGTCAAATCAGGCCACGAAGCCTTTTATGGTAAGAGGAGAACCAAAGATATCAGTGACTATGTATAATAAGCACACTACATTTTTGGAAATTATGGGAAACAAGGAACGGGTGCTGAGGACACAAAAGTGGTGCATCGATCTTTGCATCAAATAATTGGTCACGTTTCAGGCTGAGGCCCTGGATAGTTGTTAGAAGAGGTGGATGATGTCACCCACATCTATTTGGAATAGAGAACTATTTAGAGCACCAAATTTTGCACGGGCACTCAACAGGGTGCCAAGATATGTGGCGTGCATCCAAACATGTGGGGTCTAATGGATGGGAATTTGATTCTAGTACCCTCTTCTATGGCTACCAGTGGAACACTACACACCATCCTATAATGTACCAAATGATTGGTGGAAGGAAGTTCTCCTCTCAGAAGGGTTCAAGGTTCCAAGAACAAAAATGGTCAAGGAATATGATATCGCCCAGCTTCAGGAAGCACATAGCCTATCCAACCCAGACCTGCGGAGATGGTGAGCTACATGAGGGCATGCATAAGGCTAGTTGGGGGGAGATGTTGGGCACCATATTGGCCTTTCTTTTCCCTGCATTTCCACTCCTCTTTTCACCCTTTTTGCATTCATTCGCATATATTTACTGTGTAACATTATGAGGTAATTCCCCTTTATAATCTCTTGGGATAATTAATTATGAAGTAGAGTCATGAAGGTTTCTACCTACACAAACCACCAAAACTTGTGATGACCACGGAATATGGAGCATAGGTGTTGACCGCGCAGCATATCGCAGCAGTTCCGTGATTCACAACAGCTGATCAACCACGACAAAGCAACATAACTGATTGCAGCTGCTCTCAACCTATTTTTGACCATTCCTGTTCTTTCTCTCTCGGCGCTAGTGTTTCGATACAACTGATGTATATCTTTGGGCATATAGTTGCCAAGTTTTGGGGAGAATTATTCTCCTTTGTATTGTATAAAATATGGGTCATTCCTATATCAAGGAGACCTTGTATGGTATTGTAACTGTAAGTTTTAACCCCGTACAAAAATTACCTGCATACAAATTCTAAATCATAGGAAAAATAAAAATGCAAGAGCATAACACATAAAACACATATACACAGATATTTCCCACTGGATCCCAAAACCGGGACTACCAGCTTGATTTTCCATTATGTTCCTTTCAATGTTACAATACATATTTATACATGCCGAAGCATCCAATACCATGGATCGAAAACCATTGCGTCCAAAACCATGGGCCGAAAACCATCGTGTCCAAAACCATGGACCGAAAACCATAGGTAGGTTCACCCAACCTAATATAGGGTCCAAAAAAAAATTTCTCGGGGCGCTGCCCTGGACCCCACAGAGGGGGGCTACCCGCCCCCCTCAAACCCCCAGATAGGGGGGGCTGCCACCCCCCCATGACCCCCCCGCTATGCAATCAGCACAACGAAGGGAGGGCTCCGCCCCCCCCTCTACCCCCCGGTTCACCACATTGGTTAGTCGTGGAAAGAATATAACACAACCCAACAGTAACAAGCATTATTTAGATTAATAAGATATAAACCCTTTTGCTGATCTATCAGTCGCTGTGAGTAACGCAACCCTGATCAAAGAGCTGGGATCACTCTTCTGATCAGGTGCTACGTGTTTCCTTGTGTTGTGTGTATTTTCTATTGCTATGTTTAATTCTTGTCATTGTTACAGATCTCTTAGATAACTGTGAATACCTTTTTACATTCTGCAGTTGAATTTTACTTTTGTTTCAGCAATGTTTTGATTGTCAATCACAAACCCTTGGTTGAGGGTAGATCGTAACCTTGTTCTTGCATATATCATGCATGTTTCCTTGAAAAGAATACGCACCCGGATTGATACATTAATGTAGGAAAGGAGTGGATAATTTGTTCATACCTGGACACCAATAATATCCTTCCAAACATTTGTTTACTATCTTAGTTTTCCCATCAGATTGAGGATGATAAGATGAGCTATGAGCTAACTGAGTACCAAGACAAGAAAATAGTTTTCTCCAAAAATTTCCAGTGAAAATGGGATCTCTGTCACTTATAATAATCTTTGGGTTTCCATGTAACTTTTGAATTATTTCCATAAATCTAGTAGAAAATGTACTAGCTTTAAATGGATGAGATAATACACAAAAGTGTGCATACTTGGTAAGTCTATCAACTACCACCATGATGACACTCTTTCCTTCGGACTTGGGTAAAACTGTGATAAAATCCATTAAAACCTCCTTCCAACATTGACTTGGAATGGATAAAGGTTGTAATAGACCTGGGGTCTTAATTGTTTCAACTTTATTTTGTTGGAAAACCAAACATTATGCCACAAAGTTTCGAATATAAGATTTAAGTCCATCCCAAAAAAATTCCTTCTTAACCCTGTGGTAAGTTTTTAAAAATCCCGAGTGCCCTCCTAAGGGAGATGCGTGCAATTCCATAAGAATGTTTTGTTTGAGTTGGGAATTCTGACATAGCTATAAGTGATCTTTGTACCATAACGAATCATTTTTCCAGCTAAATGTATCAAATGTATTGGTATCTTGTTGTAACTTTTGAATGAGTGCCTACACTTCTTCATCATTCTTCCATTCATCCCTTGCTTCAGTTATCCATTCTGGTTGGATCATAGAAATGGAACAAAGCAATGCTTCCGCATCCTCATCCTTTCTTGAGAGTGCATTTTCCACAACATTTTGCTTCCCTTTTTTGTATATGATTTCTAAGTCATAACCCAAAATCTTTGTGACCCATTTTTGTTGTAATTCTAAAGATAATCTTTGTTCTAAAAAGTATTTAAGACTATCATGATCTTTTTTTACCTTGAAGTGTCTTCCCATTAGGTAGGGCCACCATTTCTTAAGTGCGTGTAGTATTGCCAACATTTCCATCTCATAAATAGCTATTTGTAAATACTTTCCTTTGATTGGACGACTTTAGAAAGTAGTGGGTCTTTCTTCTTGCATTAAGACAACACCAATTCCATTTCCTGAAGCATCACATTCCAGAATAAAGGTTTTTATGAAGTCTGGCGTATCTAAGAGCGATGCTTGGCACATTGCCTCTTGAAGATGTTCAAAGGCCTTCGTTGTTTTTGGACTCTATAAAAATGCATCTTTCTTCAATAATGTTGTTATAGGTGCTGCTATTCTCCCATAATTCTTAACAAACTTGCAATAATACCCTGTCAACCTAAGAAATCCTTGCAGATGCTTTATGGATGTGGGGATTTTCCATTCCTTAATGGCTTTAATTTTGCTAGGGTCTACCTTAACACTTTCATGAGATACAATATGACCAAGATATTCCACCTCTTGTACTCCAAAGAAACATTTGGAGATTTTGCATATAATTGTTTCTCCTCCGATAGTTTGAGCACCCTGTCAACATGTTGAATATGATCCTTCCAAGAATTTATATAGATTATTATATCATAAAAAAATACTAACACAAATTTTCTAAGGAAGGGTTTGAAAATGGAATTTATCAAACCTTGAAATATAGAAGGTGCATTCGTAAGTCCAAAAGGCATGGCCAGAAATTCATAATGACCCTCATGATTTCTAAATGTTGTTTTCGGAATGTCTTCAATCTTCATTCTGATTTGATGGTATCTTGAATGAAGATCCAACTTGGTGAAGTAAATTGATCCATGCAATCCATCCAATAGTTCATCAATGACATGAATGGGAAATTTATCTTTAATAGTGAGCTTGTTTAGATCCCTATAATCCAAACACATGCACCATGATCCATCCTTCTTGTGCAACAATACTACTAGAGCAGAGAAATAACTTTGACTAGGTTGAATTATACCCGCCTCTAGCATTTATGGCAACCATACGTTCAATTTCACTCTTTTGGGCATAGGGATATCTGTAAGGCCTGATGTTTGGAGGAACACTTCCTAGAATAAAATGAATAGCATGATCATGATCACGAATAGGTGGGAGACCTTTGAGAGTCTTAAATACCTTAGAATGATTGTCCAAGACTTTTTGGAGATCTGGAGAAATAGATGATTTCGATGTGGGAACCTCTATCGAACATAATTGTGAAAATACTCCTCATTGTTCTTTATTTAGAAGATTTGTCATTCCATTAGAGATGATTATCTTTCCTATTTTCCCTGCAATACCTCTTAATTCAACTTCCTTTCCTTTTGAAGAAAATTTCATGAAAAGTTCTTGAAAATTAAAAGCTATTGTACCCAAGGATTATAGCCATTGGACTCCTAGTACAACATCAACACCAACCATTGGAATGGGAAGCATTGGTCTATTCAATACATACTCTCCCATGGATAGCTTGATATTATGGCACTTTGGAGAGAAATTTATGGTTCCTCCACTTGCAACCATCACTTGACACTTTGGTGTTGGATATAGCAAGAAATTCAATTCCTTGGTTATCTAACAATGAATAAAATTATGGGTACTGCCCGAATCAATCAACACTATTACCTTTTTCTTCTTGATATGTCCTTCTATCTTGATGGTTTGAGGAGTGGTCAATGCATTACAAGATATGGTCAAATTCACTTCTTCTTTCTCTAGGGTTTGTTCCTGGTGTATATCCTCCGCTTTTGACATTTCTTGTTCCTTTCTTTCCTCCTCTTCACAATCTATGTAAAATAATTTCTTCTCAGCACACTTATGATATTTAGTGTATTTG
The DNA here is from genome assembly GCA_000404065.3 of Pinus taeda. Taxonomy (NCBI): domain Eukaryota; kingdom Viridiplantae; phylum Streptophyta; class Pinopsida; order Pinales; family Pinaceae; genus Pinus; species Pinus taeda. Next base: position 71,892 of record APFE031526662.1, on the reverse strand, counting down.
CTACCACAACCATAAAAAATCACTTTTTCTCTTTTTTCTTCCAATTTTTGAGCTGTCAACCTTGTAGGTTGTGGAAGGCTAGGGGAAACAACACTTCCACCTTTATAGTTGTGAGTGGTAGGCTTCCTTGTTGCCATAATTTTTCTTTCCATTTTTCTTGCCAACCTGAATGCCTTCTCCAATTAGTCAAGTTCCCAAAGGAAAACCTCATGTTGGATGTTATCGTTTAAAGTCCCTATGAACACATCAATCCTATGATCCTTTGGCATATCTTTTACACTAATATTCAAGTTTTGGAAGTCCTTAATGTGCTCCATCATTGAACCCTTTTGTTTCAGGTTTATCAATTGGCTAAAAAAAGTGTTGATTTTTGTATCCTCATAATGTGCTATCATTTCCTACGTAAAATTTTCCCAAGTGACAATTTTTTTACGAGAGTAAAGGCATTGATACCATACAAACTCATTTGGTTCCAAATATAAAGTTGCAATGTGTACCTTTTGTGTGTTTTGCACATTATGGAGATCTAAATATTGCTCCATCTGTAGTATCCATGTTATGGGATCCTTGCCATCAAAATTACTCATATCGATATTTGGAACATGTTGGGTCTGAATTCCAACATTAGATTCTATGAAATCATGACTAACATTTCTTTTTTTCTCATCATGAGTTTCCTCTACTACCTTTACGCCATTGGCAAGTTTCTAATAGCAACTTTGCCACGCCTCCTTTCAAACCTTCCATGTCTTTCTTCAAATATTCAATGTTTACTTCTAAACCATCCATCTTAGCTTCCACACCATTCATCTTAGCTTCCACGCCTCTCTTTAACCCATCCATCTTAGCTTTTGTTACCTTTTGTAAGAGTGAAATTTGTTGCACTTGGTCACGTAATTTTGATATAGCATGTTGCATTTCTTCCTCTTCGTCATGAGTCATGCTAGAGATTTTAGATTGCTTACTAGGTATTTCCATTTTATATCTTCGAGGCATCAATTAATGATAATTATGCTTCACTATTCCCTTTTAAATTCAAACTATTTTTTCAACACGAACTTATGAAAATTTTTAAAAAGACTATACACCTTTTCTTCGCTTTGTAGAAGCTTAATATTGAATCTATTGTATCTCTATAATTATGAATCTCCCATGTCTGAAATTTCTTCCTGGGGTAGCCCTCTAAGTCCTCTTTCCAATTCCACTAGTTTGATCAAAATTTAATTCTCAAGGAAATTGTAATGCCCAATCTCCCAAGATGACCCGATTATATAATTTTTCAATAGAGTTAACTTGTAGGACGTGCCACGTATCATTGTTTTGACCTTTGGATCTGAAAAAGATACACACAAAACTAATGTCTGTCCTCTTTCTATAAATTCTTACAAAAATATCAATCCGATGCTCAGAGAGAAATTTATGACGATTTTCCCAAGGTCACGTGTTTGGAATGTAATTTGGGAGTATCAAAAACCCCAACTTCCTCAGATCATATCTCTGAAAATATAGCCAAAGTAGATCTGAAATTCAAACCCGAGTTTCAGAACGATTTCAGCTCAAATGGTATTTTTTGTATCTTCTTAAACATCACATAAAAAAAAGTTATAACGAATATTCCACGATGACTTGTTTGGAGCAGTGAAACCCTAGAATCCAAAGCTCGAATACTAAATGTAATGAAATTAGCTCACAAAAAGATAGAAAAGAAAGATCAACGCCTTAGAAATTAGCTTCTTCGAGAGGGAAACCTCCTTTACATTACACAAATGAACAATTCTTGGATGATACAAATGACAAAACCTCCTTTCTATATATAGGAATCTAAGGGGTCATAATATAATCAAAGTCGACATAACAATAATAATATAAGGGCACAATAATAACAATAGTGGGATTCTATGGGGCACAATAATAAAAATATGGGGACAATAGGGGCACAATAATAACAATAAGGGCTACAATGACAATAGTAATGGGGGAATAATTATTATTATAGGGACCTAACACATCAACTCCCTGAATTGATCAAACTAGAAAGAAGAATAGTAAGAATAATGAAAAATCTATGAATGTTATTCTATGTGGTCTTGCAGAATCATAGTTTGTTAAGGCTATGCATTGTGAATTTAGTTAAATCAATGTTGTAAAATCTTATAAAGAACTATCAAGGATATATTAAGGTAAAGCGTGTCAAAATTCAAGCTCACATAATGCAATTTGAAGGTTTAAAAATAAATGAAGATGATAATATAACAAGTTTCTTCATTATAATGAATGAGATTGTAAATATCATCAAAGAACTTGGTGACAAACATGATGAAGCTATAATTTTCCAAAAGATGTTGATATCTCTTCCTTCTGGACTTGATGCAAAGGCTTTCTCATTATAAGAACTACAAGACTTAGATAAACAAACCATGAATCAACGTCTTGGAATTTTAACTACATATAAGACGAGAACAAGGAAAGAAAATCCTGATCTAAAGGAGGAAGCATTTAAAGCCTCAAAAATGTCAAAATAACATAGAGATCATGATTGTTCCAATCATGTGTCAAAGGAAGAGGAATTTAACTTCCTAAGGACATTGAAGAAAGAAAATTTGGGAAAAAACAAAGGTAATTTGATTTTGAAATGTTTCAATTGTGGTAGAGTAGGCCACTTTGTTGATAAATGTCTAGATGCCAAGAAAGACAAAAAAAAATGATAAGAAAGAAGAATAACTAATGAAGTAGTCTAAGAAGAATTATGAAGGAAAATATTTCAAAACAAAGAGCTTTTTCTCTAAGGAAGATTGCAGCTCCGAAAAATATGAAGAGGAGTGTGATTTGATGCAAGTTTAGATGAAGATATTCTTATGGCCCTTGAAGATGACAAGTCTAATCAAGAGAGAATTTATCCAGAAGAAGATGAGATTGAAGTAGAAATTTATATGGAATGAAAACTCCTTAGTTCCTTAGATGAAATTTACAAACTAAGGAGAAATAATAAAAAAGGAAAAGGAAAAATACAAGCATACAAGGAGAAAACCATGCTACAAATGAAGAAATCATTCTTCTAAAAATTAAAGTTAGAAGAGGAAAAGAGGAAAAAAGACATTCTTATGATCCAAATTAAAGAAAAGGAGAATAATTGTGAAAGGCTTGAAGTAGAGGTAGTTTCTATAGAAAATATATAGGGTAGTATAAAGCTCAAATGGAGTAGAACATAAAATTTGTAAAGGGATTTGAAACTCTTAATAATATTCTCATTAATAAAATATCACCAAATGTCAATACATGTTTGGGCTACAAATAAGATCATGAAAATTCAAAGGATAATAGAGTTATAATACATCAAGGACATAAGAACTTAGGAGTTATGTTTTTGTGCTAAAAGGATCAAGCACCCAGCCAAGAGAAGCAAGGAATGATGTCAAATTTAGAAAAAATAAAATCAGATCAAATTCACAAATAACAATAGTAGGTAAATAACAGAAGCCTAAACCTTCTTAAGCCAACAAACAAAACAAGTTTCATAGAGCAATCCCATCAAGAATAACCTTCACACCAAGGTACCTAGATCTTTTTATGGCCACCATTTTTCTGGTCATAACTTTGGTCATAAGGCTATAAATTGTAGAGTCTATAGGTATATTAGATATTTAAATGTTATATTTAGTTAGCTTTTAATGCCTAGGTCCAAAAATCTACATGTTAATAATGTTGGTAAGAACAATGCATTTCTCCTCTCTTGGACGAAATTGAATCCTATGTATGCAATAACTTTGGATATAAGGAAAGTGAGTGTATAAGCAAGGTGATAAGATATTATAATCAAGATAGGGAAGAATAATTCACTAAGGCATGGAGAAGGAATCCCAAGGATGTGAAAGAGCATGGTTTTGAACTCTAGGATCAAAATGAAAGAAAACATTGACACATTGATAACCGTTGTTCAAAGCATGTGACATGAGATAGGAGTAATATTTTATCTTTGAATGACATTGAAAGAGGCAATGTTTCTTTTGGTAACAATGTACCATCAAAGATAATCTGAAAAGAAGCATTGGTTTTAGAAAAGGGAAAGACCAAAGCTCATAATGTATTTTATGTATATGGTATTAAGCATAATATCTTAATCGTTAATTAGATGTGTGACCAAGGACATGAAGGTATATTTAGGTCAAATGGTTTTGACGTAAAGAAGGTATATTAAGGGAAAACAATATTGAAGGAAATTAGGACCTCAAGAAATGTCCATGTTCTAAATGGTGGTAAATAAAGTTGTTGTATGGAAAAGTTAGATGGGAGTTGGTGATGGAATAAGCGATTAGGACATACCAACTTTGATCATTTACTAAAGCTCAACAAAAATGAGGTAATCATAAATATGCCCATTGTGTTTGTCATATTTTACTTTATGAGATGCATAATAGTTCTTATATTTGTAATTTTTTTGTAGATTTATAGGAAACAAGAATAATCTCAATGATCCATATCACATGAAGAATTAGGGAATAAATAAAGGAGTGTATAAATATTGAGTTGGAGATTATTAAAATTTTGCTTCACGCAATTTCATCATTTCCTAATTTTGAGGACATTGTTATATTATACTAATTTAGAGATTTCCGGTGATATAATTTTCTTTCATTTTGAGTTCCGGGCATATGGTTATGGTCAACAAAACCTTTTGTACTATTTCCATACTTTGATGACATGGCAGATGATGTGTCCTCCAAATTCACCTATCATAATGGGGATATCACTTAATAAATGTAGATGTTACATGTTTTCACTTTGGTATTCCTAAAGATTTGTTTATTTCACTTTTTGAGTTTGGATTCCATATATTCGGATATCATTGAACATCTGAATTTTGGATGCACCATCTCTTCATCCTCATTATATAAATATATACCTTTAAGGTTGTTTTCCATTTATCATCCAATGTTTAGCATTCATGCAAGAGCTCAACAAAATTTCATTATTTAATTTATTTAATTTGTTTTATTTTATTCTATTTTTTTTCTAGTCTAATTTTTCTATGTGTTGACCATTTTCTAGACATATTTCTTTGGTTAATTTTATCTAAAACCTAGTATGGATTTATTCAAATGATAAGTTTGAGATATATAATATGTATAGTATTACTACTTTAGTATATTTTTGAGGAATTGAATTCATTTATGTATTCAAAACACAATTTGAAGTAGGAAAATTCATAGTAATTCTTAGAATTATATCATCAAATTACGACAAAAAAGGGAAAATCATAAAACAAGGAGACTAGATCATTTTTATTTATAGACTACAAAATTTTTATTTATTTCATTTAAATTTATTTTAGATGGACCTTTCACATTGAATGCCATTTGAATTTTCTCAATTCCACATATTCATATTGATTCATGTTTTATTTTAGATAGAACTTTCACATTGAATGCCATTTGAATTTTCTCAATTCCACATATTCATATTAATTCATATTTTCTATATTTCATTTAAATTTATTTTAGATGGACCTTTCACATTGAATGCCATTTGAATTTTTTCAATTCCACATATTCATATTGATTCATGTTTTCTTTTAGATGGACCTTTCACATTGAATGCCATTTGAATTTTCTCAATTCCACATATTCATAATATTGATTCATGTTTTCTTTTAGATGGACCTTTCACATTGAATGCCATTTGAATTTTCTCAATTCCACATATTCATATTGATTCATGTTTTCTTTTAGATGGACCTTTCACATTGAATGCCATTTGAATTTTCTCCACATATTCATATTGATTCATATTTTCTAAATGCCCCAAATATATTTGGATTTGGATTTATATTCATATTGATTCTAAATGCCCCAAATTGGATTTGGATTTATTTTCATTAATTTAATTTGACTCATTTTGATGTATTATTTTTTTCTCTTCGCGGTCTAGTTTTTAACATTTTCTAAGATTAATATTCAATACTTCCTACATATACACATACAAACTATTATGGGTGAAAAAAAAAAACAATATAAACACCATATAATGCCTTACCACAATGCATGTGGGATAAAGAATAATCATATAGATCAATGGTCCAAAATTAATTTAAAAGTGAAATCAATGGTTGTTGATTGATATGTTTCATGAACCATATCTTGAATTTGAGATGACTGAATTAAGAAGGAAATGGCATATTGGAAACCTGAGAATGTGAGGAATATTTTGGGTAAATTATCCATATTAATAGTAAAAATACTCAAAAATAAAAGAAAATGGGCCATGAATTTACTTTATCAAAAGAAAATAAAATACAAATAAATGGGACTCGAATTTCTTGAGAATTAGATTATGAGTTTGCAACAAGAAATATCTATGATATTATATGAAGACATCAAATTTACTTGCAAAGAAGAAATTATTTAAGTTACGAGGATATTTTTAAATTTTAATTATTATATATTTTGTTTTCATAGTTGTTTTGTGTATTATTTTGAATTATAGTTTAATATTATTTTTCTTTTATTAATTGATTTAATAGTGTACAAGTAAGTTCGAGATGATATAATTTTATTGATATTAGAGTGGTTATTTCAATTATTTAGGAAAATAAAAACAATTAATATTAAAAAAAAAATAGGTTAGCAAGAAGGTTCCTTATTTTAATTTATTTTTGTGGATGAATATATATATATTAATTAAAATTATTTTGTATAGGATATAAGTGGCTGAATAAGAAAATGAGAGCTTTTTATGAAATAATAATAACCCAGGAGAAAATGGAAGGAAGGAGGAGATTGGATGTAATGTAGTTAAAGAGAGTTTTAAAGGAGACTCTTGATATGGATAAGGAGTTGGATTTTATTTCAGGTTGGGACTCTTGAAATTCTTCTTGTGTATTAATGATTTTGAAGGTGATTTTATTAAGGATTTCTTGTTTAAATTTATGTCAATCTACTATATGGTTTCCTTCCATGACAAACCTACTAGACATATTTAACGAAAGGTTTGATATATATATGTTCTCTTCATTCCACACAAGAACATAAAATTAATGACAGATTTAAAATTAATTTATCTCACGATATGCATGTTATGGAAGACATTAATCCATTGGTTAACTTTTAATCTAAGTATGATTCTTTTTAGAACATTAATATGTTGAAATTATGGCTAATATGTTGCCCTTGATGGCAACCTGCATGTCAAATATAGCCTTTATGTCAATTAAGTTATAATATGATGTGGTAACCTTTATGATTATATAATTGTTGCAAATGACATGAATATTGATACATGCATTACACAAATAAGGAAGTGTATTGGCATCCTTGTCATAGGTTTAACTTGAGAAAGGATGAAAATGTGAATTTAAAAAAGAATATGTGACCTCTGTGAAGAAAATTCACATGCATACACAGGTTTAAAGAACAAAATTCATGTATGCAACCCTAACCATGGAAATAGAAAACCATGGGCTTTTCCCATGGTAATCTCCCACAGTTTGTGACAATAACAATTATTTGATCCCGTTAAACAATTACTAACAAAAAACCCAGGAGATTTTCTTGTGCTATTAACAAGAAAAATGGCTATAAAAGGATAATGAGATAAAGGGTTTTTGTATGCATTTGATGTATTATTCATGTGTGATATGATCTAGAACAAGTGTGCACCATGGATCAAGGAGAAGGCTCAGATCTAAAAGATTTGAAAGTATATTGGAAAGCTAATGGATATATTTTATTGATTTTATTAAGTTGTCACATCAATGATTATCTATGATTTTGATAGTGGTGTATGCAGTTTAAATAAATGATCATAAGTTACTTCCAATAGTAGACTTGAGTTTGATTTTATCAGTTTTGTAGTCTGCATGCTTAAGTCAATGAGGAATCTAGTTATATGCATGTTGTGTTCATGAATACTGTGTACATATGTGGATCTTCTTCATAACAGTCGTGTTTACTATCTGAGTTAATGTGGGTTGATTAAATTGGCTTCTTGTTGGTGATTCTGATTGATTATTGTCACTGTGATGTATGAGAGTGTTTAAATGATGATTTTTTTGTTACTAGTAGATTTGATATGAAAATTTTGAAACATGGTCCATGATGTTGCTGATGGTTGGAGCCTTCAGTAAGCGAGTTAGCGCTTCCTTCTAGTAGGAGTTGATAAACTTGATAAGGGAGTAGTAGCTCCTTTCCAATAGGAGTTAGAGAATGAGTGGAGGTTTTAGACTGCTGCAGGTAGGATCCTACATGCTAGCAAGAGTCAACACTAGTACAAAATTTAAGAAGACATTATCTATAATAAAATAAGAAGACAAATAGATAGTAGTAGTGGTTTTCTCCCACATTGGGTTTATGCCTAAAATCTCAGTTTCCATATGTGTTGTTTTGTTTCTTATGTGTTATGATTTATCTTCTATTTACTTCTCATCGTTACTACATAATGAATTGCTAATGAAATAATGATGCAATGGTTAAGTTAAACAATTGATACAAAATTTTGAAAAATTGATAATTTGCACATAAACTACTTTCATTTGTTGAAGGCATGTATAGACATGATTTGCCTGAATAAAATAATGTACTCTTCTCTGAATTTGAGATTGAAGACTAAGTGAAATAAAAATACTAATTCACCCCCCCGCCCCTCAATATTTTTCTTAACAATTGGTATTAGAGCATGTCTCACCAACAAATCTTAACTTCTTGAGAGTGGATCGGGGACAATAAAAAGGAGCACAAGACGAAAGCAACACAAAGGAAAAATCCAAGTCAAGAAAGAAGTGATAGTGACGTATCTGTTGTCATGGCAATATCTTCATTCATAGAGCAAGGATTAGTTGTTGGGTGTGGAGCTTGATTATCTTCTTTATTTAGAGGTATCGCCACATTGGACCCCTGTTCGTAATGTGGCGGAAACATTTCTTGTAAAATGTATGCTGCAAGAGAGGTCCAGGGGGGGCGACTGTGATCTTTGGGAGCCCCCCTCTGGTAGTGGATTGGGGGTAGTGCCCCCGAAGCCAAAAAATAGATGTAAAATTGCCTTGTAAAATGTTGTAATTTTGTAGTCAATCTGGGCCATTCTTAGGTAGATATCTGATGGTAGAAGTTATGTTTAATTTAGGGTTTTTTGCACTAGAAGGCAACCCCTCGATATATATGAGGGAATTGTATTGCGTCTATGTAGATTTGTATTATGAGTGAGAAAGAGAGAGGAGATTATGTGAGAGCGAAGAGGGAATTACAGCGGATCTACTGTAGGTTATATCTCTTCATTTTACTGGATAATATAAAAGGAAAGACTAGTTTCTTCTCTGTGGACGTAGCCCAAATTGGGTGAACCACGTATATCTGTGTCTCTCTTTTTTTATGTGTTTTCTGTGTTTATATTTCTGCAATATACTTTATGTGTTCCATTTCTATATAATATATAATTTTCTAACATTAGCAGTAGTAGAACAAGTCAAATTAGAAAGTATGGACAATAAAGTCATGTTTGTATGTGATGATACTAACTATCATTATTGGAAAGAAACGATGAAGATGATGTTTCTCAAAGCTAATGTTTTGCATTTAGTCTGTAATGGTTATACTAATACTCTTCCATCAAGGAAAAAAACTCTAAAAGAATAGATAGGTATTAAATGCAATCTTTAGTGCCATACCCGATTATGTATTAGAGAAAGTTATGCATTATGAAATTGCAAAGGAAGTATGGGATAATTTGTAGGCCATTCATGAAGGAAAAGGAAATCTAGTGACAAAGGAAGTTTATTCATCAGTTAAACCAACGTGTAATGTTGTTTCTGAGACATTAATTGAATCTAAAGGAAATTGTGGTTTGTTGAAAGATGAGACTAATAAGGAAACAACCTTTATAATTACTAATTCATAACAAGACAGGTCAGAGGAAGTACTAAATATTATAAGAAAACTTACTTATGCTTTTAAAAGAATTAACAACCTTGAGAATAAGTTGCAAGAAAATAAAAATATGGATAATGATAAATCAGTAAATACTGTAGAAAAATCTGAACAACTTAACAAAATAAAACAATATTGTGAAGGAATTGAAGCTGAGATCATCTCCCGAAGATCAGATCTGGAAAATTCAAACATACGACATGAAGAGATGCTCCAATTATTTGAAGAACAAGAGAATGGTCTCAGGGAATATCTTATCGAATGAAAAATGCAAATTGAAGAAGGAAGAAAGGTTGAAGAAGGAATGAGGAAGCAATTTATGGAAAATCAAGCTTGGTGTCAAAGACTTAAGGCTGAGGTAAGAATTATAAGAATTAAATTAGTGGAAAAGAAAAACACTCGAAATTCCATGATAGTACCAAGATATTCGACAATCTTCTTAACAGTCAAAGATCCCCCTCCACCAAATCTGGCATTGGTTTTCATGAATCTGTTACGGGAGAATCTAGTTCACAAGCCTATGCAAGCAATTATGAGGATAATAAAGAAATATATGAGAATTCAAGTAAATAATTAAGAACTCAACCAGAGAAGCAACCAAGGAAATTGAAATTTCAAAGGAAATTACTTGCTCGCAATAATAGAAATATGAAACAAATCCCACCTTTGAATAATGATATGAATGTTTTATCTGTCATAAATGTCGACACATTGTAGCCAATTGTAGAAGAAAATTGTTCATATCTCAAGAAAATAGTTACTCCACAAGAAAATCATCAGCTCCTAAGTACTCAAGTTTCTTTCAGGGGTATTTTTTTTCATGCAATGTATTTAGTCACAAAGCTATTGATTGCAATAGTAGGAATATGAAGCAAAAATATTATGATTTTGTTTCTCCCTTCTCTAGTCATGTAAGGTGTTATACATGTAACAAGTTTGGACATGTAGAAAAATAATGCAAGAATAAAATAATGAATTCATACAGATAAAAAGTAAATTATGTCCAAAACAAGCCACCAAACAAGAATATTGTCATTAAAAGACCTAAAAAAGATGGATCCACTAGGATTACTCATCTTGAGCATAAGAAAGAGGAAAAGAGTAAGGTGTGGCCTTTCTTTGTCACATTTGAAGAAGAAGATCAATGGTACATAGATAGCAGATGTTGTCATCATATGTATAGAAATAAGAGAAAATTTATATCTCTCAAGAAAACAAGAGTGAAAAGATTATTCTTGGAAAGGGTACATCTGCAAAGGTACCAAGTAAGGGTAATGTTGATGTTGATATTAAGAATACAGAAGCAAATAATGTACTATTAGTTAATGATCTAAAGGAGAAAATTCTAAGTTTAAGCCAAATAGTTGATAAAGGGCATGTAATTGTATTTACATCAGTTGGATGAAAAATTATAGAAAAAGAAACTGGAAAAATGATAGTAAAAGGATTCACAAAATTCATACAATTTATATGTTCTAAAGAAGGATCCAAATAGAAATAAGAGGTCTAGTGTTGATTTCGGGTAGCATCGGATGTGCTCTAAGTCTCAAATTGTGCAAGGACACTTGGGAACATGTATTCAAAAGAACCCAAAAAGTGTTTTGGGAAATTCCACCCAGAGACAGTTTTATTAAAATAATTAATTATTTTTAGTGGGTCCCTAAGTCTAAACTTAGGAAATTAAAATAATTAATGGGTATTAATCTAATTGTGGGTGTAACTTCTAAAAGAAGACAAGGATCAAGAAGAAATGATCTTAGCCATTGATTAGCTTCTAATTTGGGCCATTGAATGTCAATGAGAAGGTAATTTAAGGAGGCTTGAGGGTCATTTGGAAAACACACCGAGAGTTGATCAGTCAGATAAATTGCTAAGCCAGAGAGCAGCACAATGATTTCATGGTGATCAGGGAAATATGGGCAGAGATAGTTTTGGTTGGAGAATCTTATTCGGAGCCAATAATACACAACAGAGAGGCAGAGAAAGATGAAGAGGAGGTAGTTCAGTGCCAAGTGAGGGTGTTGCAAAGCCAGGAAGCACTCACGCAAAGTAGCATAGTGTCTTCCAAGCAGAAGTCTGAAACGTTTCTTAGTGTTTGACATTCTAAGCCGAGAGGACGGAAGTTGAAGCTCCTGAGAGAAAATCCATCTAGTAGAGAGGTGACGTAGTGCCTTAAAGGCAGTGATGTAGGACCACATAGTGACTGCGTAGGGGTAGCGCAGAGGTAGTCGAGGACTCGTTGGTTCAGCTGCCAGATCAACTAGGATTTGCAGTGTAGAGTGAGGTAACCTCACTAATTTCTTCCGCTGAGTGAGATTCTCTATACTAGAATTCTAGAAAGGCATCCAAATTTTTTAATGAGAAATAACTTCTGCTTAATAATAAAAATGCTCATATCCGCTCCACCAGTTTTCCCACATTGGGTTTTTCCGGGGACATTTGTCAAAAAATAATGGTGTCATTGTGTTGTATTTTCTTTCTTGCTCAGTTTCTTGTTTTCGTATTATATTAAATTAGGTGAAGGTTGCAGTATATGTATTTTTATATTTGCTATAGGAAACTGCAAGTAATTTTTTTAAAGGGATCTAACAAATAGGAGAAATATCATCAATTGCAGTAATAGGGATTCAAGTTTAGGAATTTTCACATGGTATCAGAGCAGTGCAAGAGAGATGAGAATAACAGTGCTAGAGAACCAAATGCTGAGTAGAGAAGGAGGTTGAATAGCTTTCAGAGGTAGAAGTTCAAATCCTTAAAGAGATTTCGATTTCCAGGCGAGGGAAGCTAAATTTTCAAGGAAAATCTCTCTCTGAGTAAGTTGACATAGAGGAAATACTTTTAGATCGAAATATTTCCAAGCCAGAGGGAGTAGCACAGAGCCTCAGCATGAGGAAAGAGCTGGTGGGACGTAGTTTTCAGCATGCGGACTACTGGTATGAAAGATGTCAAAAAAGAGAGGAGAAACATAGCGTGGCAATTTTTCCTCAATAGACTTCCAGCAAAGAAGCTTGTTTTCTTATTTCCTAAGCAGCAATAGTAAGAGACAGAGAGGAGCAATTCAACATTTTCATGATAGAGATGGAATCTAGTGGGTTGAGGGATCAGGACAGGTTGGATGGAGCATCCAACTATGTGATCTGGAAGGCAAGGATGTCGTGCCTTCTAGATGAGCATTTTCTCAAGGCCTATGTTGACAGTGTGGTGGTCGAGCTTGTAGATCCAGATCACTTGAAGAAGTATAAGGGAGCAATGGTGAAGGCCAAGAGGATGATCCTTGATGGAGCAAAGGATCACGTGGTATGTAACATGACTAATAGAGGGACTTCTAAGGAGATGTGGGATGCCTTGGCAATGTTGTATCAAGGATCTTTCGAGCAGTGGAAGATGTATTTAGAGTAGAAATTGAGATCTACACAAATGCAGAAGGGGGAGCGCATTGATCTATTCCTCACAAAGCTTCAGGAGACCCGGGATGAGTTAGCAGTTGTGGGGTCTATGCCTCAAGGTTTGGATATGGTGAGACTAGCCCTAAACTCAGTCTCAGAAGAGTGGCAAGTCTTTTTCTAGAGCATCCTGGGCAGGGAAACTTTTCCAGACTAGGATAGTATGTGGGAAGCCCTCAAGCAGGAAGGGCTGAGGAGAGATCTAGTCAAGTGTAAGCTTGGCGGAAGTAGTAGCAGTGGGTTGAAGCCCAAGGAGAAGGAAGAGAATGCATCCCTTGTATCTAAGGGGTAATAGGAGCAGCGGAGGCAGAAGAAGGAAGTCTCGAAGATCAAATTCTTTAGGCGTGGTGAAATGGGTTACTACGGAACATATTTTCCTCTCAAGAAGAAGGACAAAGATGAGAAACATGATCTGAAGGCTATACCCACAAAGATTGAGGAGGAGGGTCGAAATACCTCCAGGAGGGAGGTGGGCTTATTTAGAGTTGTAGTTCGAAAGATATACAGATCAACATGATCGTTGAGGAGCCGACCTCTTGGATCAATTCCTTACTACTGGAGCTAAAATTAGAAGTAGCAGGATGGACCATTATCATTTGGTGTAGAGCAGTTTTGGAGTGACAAATGCAATGGCTAGAACGCCAAGTTTGAGTAGTGTAGTGTAGATTTGCAGCAGTGCAGGGAGGCACAGTGTGGTAGCAACAACAACGCAGTGGCTTTAGAAGGATAGAGTGGGACTAGCAGCGGTCAGATCTTCAGCATCGAGATGCATCTATGTTGAACAATTGTTCATATTTTGGGATGTTTTTGCAATTCCAGTTCAAATGAAGTGTTAGCAGTGGCAATGCTAGCAGCGACAAAAATGCAGCACTTGAGAGGGATTTTTAGTATGGATACAATGTTGACAATGGCAGTGTTAGCAGTAGTAAAGTTGTAGCAGTAGTGCATTGGTGGATAGCATGTCAAAAATCAGCAACACAGAGGACGATGTTATGAAGTCAAGGTGATGCTTTAGTGGGTGGCATTACTAGAGCACATTCCTCGCTAAGAGGGAGTGTTGATTTATGGTAGCATCAAATGTTCTCTAAGTCTCAAAATTTACAGTGAGGCTTCGGCAAATGTATTCCAAAGAACCCAAAAATAATTTTTGGAAATTCCACCCGGAGACAGTTTTATTAAAATAATTAATTATTTTTAATGGGTCCCTAAGTCTAAACTTAGGAAATTATAATAATTAATGGGTATTAATATAATTGTGGGTGTAACTTCTAGAAGAAGACGAGGATCAGACAAAAATGATCCTCGTGATGTTGAATTTCAGCAAGAATATTATTTGAGGATCCTTGAGGGTCATTTGGCAAACACACCAAGAGTTGATCAATCAGATCAAATTGTTGAGCCAAAGAGCAGCGCAGTGATTTCATGGTGATCACGCAGAGAGGGGCAGAGACAATTTTGGTTGGAGAATCTTCTCTGGAGCCATGAATATAGAGAAGAGAGGTAGAAAAAGATGTAGAGGAGGCAACACAGTGCCCAGTGAAGGTGACACAGAGCCGGGAAGGGCTCATGTAGAGAAGCATAGTGTCTTCCAAGTATAAGTCTGAAATTTTGTTTAGGGTTTGACATTCTGAGCCAGAGGGATGACATCGAAGCTCCTGAGAGAAAATCGATCTAGCAGAGAGGTGATGCAGTGCCTCAAAGGTAGTAATGTAGGGCCATGCAGTGGTTGCATAGGGACAACGCAAAGGTAGTCAGGGACTTGTTGGTTTAGCTGCCAGATCGACTGAGACTTGCAGTGTAGAGTGAGGTAATCTCACTAATTTCTTCTGCCAAGTGATATTCTCTTTACTAGATTGCCAATAAGTAATCCACAGTTTGTATTCATAAATAAATTACACTTAATAATAAAAACCCTTATATCTACTGCACCGATTTTCCCACATTGGGTTTTTCTGTGGGACATTTGTCCAAAAATAACGGTGTCATTGTGGTGTATTTTCTTTATTTCTTAGTTTATTGTTTCCATATTATATTAAATTAAGTGAAGGTTGTAGTGTATGTATTTCAATATTTTCCGTAGGAAACTACAAGTAATTTGTTTAAAGGAATCTAACAAATAGGAGAAATATCATCATTTGTTGTAGTAGGGATTCCGGTTTAGGAATTCTCACATCTATATCCTCTTCTTCAAAGTCAGAGTAGATGTAGATAATCCCCACTACAGTCTATTATATTTTATGCTTATTTCTAAAACAACTGCAGACGTACATATGGAGCATTTTTTGTCGGGTCCATGGGATCAATGGTGCACGATCTCTAGGAGAGCTATGAATGTGTACCTTGATGATGATTTCATATGTTGCTAGATTATTTTTTATGGACTTATGTGATTAATGAAGTAATTGTGATTAGGAACATATATGGCATGTTTAGGGGAATCTATGGCTATGCATAATCAACATTTTATATTATTTACATGTTTATTATTAAGGACAGTCATGTATGTACATGGTTCCTAAGCTATATAGTCACATATGTTTCTCTATGGTGATAAAGAAGTGGCACAAATTTAGGGTGGTCTCTTTATATGATTCCATCAATTCATTATTGTTTTTTTGGTTTTGATATTGGTTTGTTATAGTCTATTAATGATGCCCATATTCTCCTTAGGAATGTACGAAAGGCTGTTGGTTTAAGATAATTTTATCAGTTGTTACAAAATATTTTTACTATTGTTGATTTGTCTCTTTTCTATATTTCTTGCTGACATGTTCATTGATGAGAAGGATCTAATGTGATCAAGATTGATGATGATGAGTTGACATAGGTTCAGGGGGAGCATTTCATATGCTTTTGATGGTTGATTGTTGACATTATGGTTTCTGATGAGTCCATGGTTATTTTTGTTGTGATCATTCTTCCACTTATTGATTACTGTTGGAAGATATATATGTTGATGTCACTGCTTGGGGTATATGTGCTAAAGCTATTGATGGTGTCTTGTTATTGATGTTGTTGTATAAATCAGTCTTCTAGATGCACTTGATGAGGAGGATATGTATGCTATGTTCATTGTTGATAATCAATATGTTGTTGATCAGTTCTATTCTACTTAATGGCTTGTGATGTTGGAGTTTCTCCTTGTTTTCACATATGTTGTTAATGCATGGAGAGAGTATGTTGTTGTATATGCTTCCTATGGTGTTTTGGTTCGAGAGATTGATATGTTTTTTTGAGGATTTTATCTCTTTATATATGTGGAGAGAGTGTGTCAACTTTGATAGCATAAGGCCAAGGAGATGAATTGGTTAGTGCTTTGTGGATGCATTGCATATTTGGTGATGTGTTGATGATATAGAAGAGACTGATGTTACATTGTCTTATCTCCTTGATTATCAACTACTTCCTGATGATGAGGATATTTATGTTGTTTTAATTCTGTCATTTATGTTTTTGTTGTTAGATGATTATGTTGTACATGTCTATGTGGAGTATGGAGGTTGTTGGTGACTATTATGGTTTTTGTTGCAAAAATTTCATTGTTGGTTACCCACATGTTGGTGGCCATACCCTTGTTTATATGTTGCACATAGCATATATTATTTCCCACAAATTCCATGTATTTGATTCATATCATTGTATTGGGCTTGCATAAAGAAGAGCACACGTGTGTGCATGCATCATTATTGTTTTATCTTTTTTATGTATTTCTCATGGAGAGACGCATGGTGTCGAAGTTATGTCATATACCAATGTTGTAGCCTATTACATTGGGTGAACGATGTAAAGTTGGAGAGGTCATATGTACTTATGGATATTCATATATTTTGTTCATTGCATATCAATGGAAGGTCTAGTATATGCTCAGGGGGAGCATGGTCAGTATAAAAGGTTATTGCCACATCTTGCAGTTGTGCTTCTTGGTTCATAATAGAAAATCATATTTATAGCATTGAGCATGATAAGAGGAGTACTTCTATCAGCGTGGTTCTTCCCTTTCCCCTTGATGTTGAAGGGGGAGAGAAGACTTAGTGTTTGAAGGATGTTGAAATCAAGTCTAAAGGGGGATATTGTTGGCATTATGTCTAATATGTTGTTCTTGATGGAAACATGCATGTCAAATATATCCTTGATGTCAACTTGGTTATAATATGATGTGTTGTCCTTGATGATTATAAAACTAATGTAGATGACATGAATATTGATACAAGTAATGCAGAAATGAAGAAGTGTATTGGCAGCCTTGTTACATATTTAATTTGAGAAAGGATGAAAATGTGAAGTTGAAAAAGTATATGAAACCTCTATGAAGAAAATTCACATGCATAAGCAGGTTTAAAGAACGAAAGTCATGTATGTGACCCTAACCATGGAAAATAGAAAACTGTGATCTTTTCCCATGGTAATCTCCCACATTTTTGTGATGGCAACGATTAATTGATCATGTCAAACAATTACTAACAATAAACCCAAGGAATTTTCCTATGGTATTGACAATAAAAATGGCTATAAAAGGAGAATGAGATCAAGGAGTTATGTGTGAATTTGATGTATTATTTGTGTATACTCTGATCTAGAATAGGTGTGCACTAGGGAGAAAGGAGAAGGCTCAAATATGAAAGATTTGAAAGTGTATTGCAAAGATAATGGATATGCTTGATTGATTTTCTTAAGTTGTAACATCAATTATTATCTATGATTTTGACATTGGTGTATGCACGGTAAATAAATGATCATAAGTTACTTGCAATAGTAGATGTGAATTTGATGTTATTAGTTTTGCAGTTTGTGTGCTTAAGTTAATAACAAATTTAGTTGTACGCATGTTGTGTTCCTGAATATCGTGTACATATGCAAATATGCTTTAGAACAATCATGTATACTATCTGAGTTAATGTGGGTTTATTAAATTAGCTACTTGTTGGTGATTTTGATTGATTTCTTTCACTATGATGTATGGGAGTGTTTAAATTATAGTTGTTTTGCTACTGATTGATGAGTATATTGATGGCTGATGAGAAATTATTGGCTTGGAATTTGACATCTTGAAGGGAAGGTTTGAATTGCTTCTAGTATTGTATTAAGAGGTTATGTTTGCTGCAGCAAAAGTTTGATAGAGAGTATGACTTCGTTGATGACGATTTAAAATTTGTACAAAAGTGTTATGCATGGGAAGTGCGTATATATGTGGATCTATTTAATAAGAGTCATGTATACATTCTGAGATAATATGTTTTTAGATTGTTGCTTGATCTGGGTTGTTAACAATTGTGTTGCTACTGGTTGATGTATGTGATGAGCTCTGCATTGAATAGACATAATGACTTGCTACAGAAGCTTTGGTCTTCAGTATATTGAAATATGTATGTTGGTTTTATGCATGGTAAGCATGTATATACACAAATATATTTAATCAAAGTTGCTTATATATTCTGAACTGGTTATGGACAGAGTTTTGTATTACATATATTCATTGTAGAAGTTCTGAGATTGACGTAGTAGCGTGTTTTGAGATTGATATGATGTTTATCTTGCATTTGGTGAGAAAAGAATTTGACTTAGATCTGGCTTGGTATATCGATGATCTGGTTGCAAAGGGATGTTTGGTATCATGGTAGTCAATGAGCATATTTATATGATCAGTGTATGGTTGCAAAGGTGTAACTGGTATTCAATGATTTAGTGTTTGATTTCAGAGTGTTTATTTCTATTTGGTGATTGAGCTTATTGTTGGGTGTGGGTCTAGTTTTAAAATTTGATGAAAGATGACGTGCATTTTTGATGGTTGATTGAGATAGGTGGATCCACTATGAGAAATTTGAAACATGGTCCACAATGTTCTTGAGGGTTTGAGCCTTCAGTAAGGGAGTCAGAGCTTCTTTCTTGTAGGAGACGGTAAACTTGATTAGGGGGTAGTAGGTCCCTTCGAGTAGGAGATAGAGAATGAGTGGAGGTTGTAGCCTCCTGGGGGTATGAGCCTGCATGATGGAAAGAGTCTGCACCAGTACAAAATGTAAGAAGGAATTATTTATAATAAAAAAAGAAGACAAATCAACAACAACAATGGTTTTTTCCCACATTGGGTTTCCACCTAAAATTCTATGTCCATATGTGTTGATGTGTTTCTTATGTGTTATGATTTATCTACTATTTATTTCTCATGGATACTACATAATGAATGGCTAATGAAATAATGATGCAATGATTAAGTTGGAAATTGTGAAAATTGTGAAAATTTGATAATCTCCACATACAGGACTTTTATTCACTAAAAACGTGTACACATGTGAATTGTATGAATAAAAATGGTGTACACCTCTCTAAATTTGAAATTGAAGACTAAGTAAAATAAAAATACCCTTACTCCCGGCGTCACAACAGTGGAGAACTTCCTAAGCCATGAGCTGGCCCGTTGTATGCTCATGTCGGCAGATTGCCTTTCTAACCAATCCCTACTAGACTACCTTGCGGGATATCTATCCAGATTAGACTACCCTGCGGGATATCTATCCAGATGAAATGACATATCTAGAGCTCGTTTATTTGAGAGATCGAGTGGGTTGCGCCCTTCTATTTTTCCTAACATAATAACCTTGAAAATGTTATTTACTCACACATGTTAGGATCATATGATCCGTAATTTCTTTAAGTTGAGATATTTTCTAAGGAAACAAATCTTAAACTTGAAAAAATATATAATTTTGAAACTCTTATTACTACTACTTGTGTTAGAAGAAAATTTAGTAGAAATTAATATAAGGTCTCTAACTCAAATCGCAAACCATGAAATAAATTTAATAAGTTAGAGAGAGCATCCATAGCCAAATATGCTTTTGAATTAATTATTCATTATATTGATGAAACACGTATTTTTCTATCAATGAGTTTCAAGATAGAATGGCAACATGGTTGGCAGGATTTTTACATGTAAATTTTTTTGTAAATAGTAACAATAATATTTTTTGTAGAAGGCTTTTTATTTCAATTTAAGGTGGATTTGAGATTATTCCAATTTTAATAAGTTCTTCCATTATAAGTTCCTCATTATTATTTATAACATTCATTTATTTAAATCAAATTTTATTTAGCAAAATGGTCAATTTTACAATAAGATGTGTAATTTTTTTTCTCCAAGTTTAATCAGGTAAATGTGTGCATTGTTAAGGCATTCTTTTATGAAGCCTTCAGCTATATCAACCACATTTATGTTTTTAATATGGTTGTACTACTTATGATGAATAGAAAGCCAAGTAATGTAATTCTCTTATTTTTTTATTTTATTTCTACTATTAAGTTTTGATATACATGTGGGTGCAAGTTTGGAGTTAGATGAATGACTACATTAACATTTTAATTTTACCTAGTTCATTTTCAACTAGTTTAATGGAGAATGAGAGTAGGGTAGATTAAATTAGTTAATTTTCTTTCTTATTTGTTGTTTTAAGCTTTCTTTTTGTTCTTTCTATTTCTTATTAGTTGTTGTAAGCTTTATTTTTGTTCTTTTCTCTTAGATTTTTCTCATTATATTATTTAATAAAAATAACTTACTTTAAGCTTCTTTTTTTTTATTCTTTTATTTCTTATTAGTTGGTGTAGGCTTTATTTTTGTTCTTTTCTCTTAGATTTTCCTCATTATATTATTTAATAAAAATAACTTACTTTCATGAATAAAAAAGGAAAAAAAAAAATTCAACATACTATAATCTTAAAGTAAGCTTAAAATATGCTAAATTTTTAATAACTTAAATGATCGACATTTTTTTATTTTCTCTAGTTTAATTTCATTTCAATTCAATTTCATCCTTTTATTTGAATTTGGTTTTAGTCCTTCACTTTATCATTTTCCTTCCTCTCAATTGAATGTATTACACTCATTTTTTTATTTATTATTTTTTTATGATTTTTTTATTAAATTTGAGCTTTTTAAATTGGTATAATTTTGTATTGGTTTGATTTATGGTTAGTTGTTACATAGATCTATTTTGAACTTATAATTATTATTATTATCTGATAAAAACATTATTTTGGCCATAAATAATAAAATTTTTCCAAAATCCAAATACAACCATCCCTTGTTGCAATGAATCTTTCTATTTAATTAGTCCAATATTTTAAAAGTTTCCTTTTTCTGAAAAAATATCATTTATTGTTTGTATATGTGCTTTACTTCAAAAAATTAATATTAAATAATGAATGGAAGTGAAGAACCAATATTTTCCATTGACTTGGATATTTTGATACACACATGCCATGCTGACATGTCATTTCGTGCAACATTCGTATATTGAATCATACGGAGCAGGTGCTGGGAATAATGACATCTTTCTAACTCTAACTCTAACTCTAATTTTAATTTTAATTTTAATTTTAATTTATATATATGTTAAATACCTATGAATTCCTTGGGATTCTAGATGTATAATTTGTTATTTGAATCTGTTTTAGTTTGTATTAATCCCTGCTCAAACTCATTGGGGTTTGGATCCTATCCATCAAGTACTTTTGGTTGGTATGTCTGGTGAGATAGAATGTTGGTATGTCTTCTTTGGTTGAGATTAGAAATAGATTAGATTATTTTATATAATTTTTTTATATTTCAGTATTTATATATATATTTTGGATTATTATTTTTTTTTTTTTAATTTATATTGAATTAAATTTATTAGGTTTGGGATTTGATCTGTCAACTTTTGTATTGCCATGTTCTTGTTTTATTCATTGTTGTGAGATAGAAATAGATAGGTTATTTTACATTATTTATTTTTTAAATCTTATTATATATATATATGATTTCTAGATATTGATATTTGTTTTTGATAGTTTAAACTTATTGGATTTGGATTTTATTTGCCAACCACTTGTTGTTGCTGTTGAGATGGAATATAGATCTATATTAATGTCTGTTAAGTTTACCCAATATGCGATTTTTCACACAAGATATGTTATATAAGAAAATTATTATAAATCATTTATATAATTGTACTCAATCAATGTGATGTGGCCCGTCCACGCGGCCCCTCTCCAGCTCACCTACCCACGGTACTTTCGGATTTTGTATGTTGATTGCGGTTGATTGTAAATCGTTTGGCTCTGTCCGATAGTGAATGAGGCAGTAATTGCCTACCTACTTCCTGGTACCTCGTCGGTTCTCCTGCTAACACCTGTCCGCCTCGGTTGTGTTGCAACTCTAATCCTCCCGGTCCTTCTTTTTTTGGTTCATTTTCGCGCTCATTGTCATTTGGCACTGTGACTTCACTGATCTGCGACCTGGTTTCGAGCTCGGCTCTGTCTTGGAGATAACAATCGATACTTAGTCGTTTTTAGATGGGTTTCTTGCTCGAATGCTTGGTTTTTCTCCGTGGTTCCGCCTGTACACTTGGTTCACGCATTCGTTGGTAAGTTGTAACTCTGTCCGTGGTTTTATGGTCGGATTATTCCATGAATTGCTCTGTCGACTGGTTATCTGTTTGAATTGTTGGTTTGTTTCGGTCAATTGCTGTGTCTTTGTGGTCGTTTCTCAATATGGAGGGTTTCGTTTTCTCAGTGGCAATGTTCATTCGAAGGTCTGCAATAGTGGCTTTCCGGCATTCAACTCGTCGTTCAGGTAAGCTGAGCTCTCTGTTAGATTTCCTTTTCTACTTCTTGAGTATTGACTGACCAATTTGGCCCCTCTGTGGTCAGGTATTGTCTCGGTGAACAGGGGAATCGTTCACCTACAGGTACAATATCTCCCCTCTCTGTTAATCCTCGTTTCCTTGATTATTTCATCTCTTTGCTCGTGAACTTATGGCACCATTTCGAGTCAGGGTTTTGTCTCTCCTTCAAACCCTAACGTGGTTGTATTTTTTCATTGCAGGTGATGGCTCCATGGTTACACGCAACAGGCTACGGCTTCATGCTCCCGGGTAGCTCTGTGCTTTTCGTTTTGTTGCTTTTGTGTGTTAGGTTTACCTATAGCTTCGTGTGGTTTTGTACCCTAGGTACCCTGTTGGTCTTCGGCCATGTATTTCAATTCGCGTTTGTATCTTGTTGCTATAGTATATGGGTTTTGTATATTCTCTTGTTACGCCTGTTTAATGGCGGAAAGGGCTCGACCCTTGTCACGAGTTTCGTTGTAAACTTTTTGATTAATTCAGGCCTGCAATGCAATATATATATGCGGTTGGAAGTTTCAAATTCGTATTCAGTTTTATGGAATTTGTTTCTTACCCGGTTTCGACCTGGGAACCTTATGCTCTTCACTTCACTCTTCCGTTTGCTTTGCTGTTGTCTTGTCTGGCGTCGCTGTGCGCTCAGTTGTTTGGGATACTGTCCATAGATTCGCCTGCACTGTTACTTGCTATGCAATTGTTTACATATATTTAATTCTATGTTAGTGCCTCTCGGTTACGATATTGTCTGTTAAAATAATTTACACAGAACTGTTATTTCTCAGAAATTTTGAATTGTAGAGAACTTAGATAGTTTGTCTATACATTCATTTGTGCACAGGAATTCTTAGATGAAGGAAAAAGAAAAATCTCTCTGTTTATTTCTTTGAAAATATTTCTCTGTTGCTTAGCTGTCGAACCCTCCTTCTGATTTTGGTTTTGGCCTTTATACCTTAGAGGTGATTTGGTTGATAACTGTAAGCAGTTACCTTTTACAAATAGTTAGACAGTTATGTTCTACCAGTTTCTGTTTGACAGTTTATAAAACTGACTCTGTCTAATTTGTCACTTTGGTCCCACAAAAGGTGACTGTATACATTATTTGCAATAATCTAATTTATTAACTACAATTAATACTGATGGCTACAGTAAAGTAAACTAAGTAAAAATTACCCAATAGAAACTAGACAAACTGTAGTTGACCTTGGTAAAGAAAATAAAATGAAACTGTAAAAACCTGACAGTCTTGCTGTCCTTTCTCGAACTGTTTAACCTTCCCAGTCTTTTTCTGAAACTCTGTCCTCCCTGTCTCGGTCTTCACCCTGTCGACCAGATGCCCCTGCATCAGGCTGTCGGGGTAAAAGAGAGGTCTCATGGCTCCGTTCCATGAGCTCCTCCACCGAGTATCCTGCCTTCCGAATCTGTGCTTCGTCGAGCCAGGAACTGTCCTCTAGGGGACGGTCCTTCCACTTGACAAGATAGCGCAGATACTCCTTTCTACGCGTCCATTTGGCTACCTGTGTGCTGATAATTCCTTCAATTTCGTGAGTCTTAACCGACAGTAACTGTTTCTTCCAAAGACTGCTCTCGAACTGGGTGTCCCGTTGTGGCTGTACCATGTTGTCGTCTGCTGCCTGGGCATGATATGGAAACAGGTTTGCCACGTTGAATATGGGTGATATGCCTATATCAGGTGGCAGCTGAATTTCATATGCATTTGCTGAAAATTTGTGAAGGATTTTGCATGGACCGATTTTCTTAAACTTCAACTTGTTGTAGGTTCCCTTAGGAAACCTTTCCCGACGCAAATGCGCAAGCACTTCGTCTCCAACCTCGAAATGTACCTCACGCCGTTTGATATCTGCATGTTGTTTATATTTCTGCGTGCTGTCCTGTAACTTCATTTTAACTTTCTCGTGCAGTTCGCTCATTGCTTCGGCAAAATCTTCCCCGTCTGCACTCCTCCTTTCCAGCTGTCCTAAGTCCCGTAATTCATGTACTCCCCGCGGATGCATACCATATAAGATTTGGAATGGGCTTAGACCTGTGCTCCGATTAGGCGAATCGTTGTAAGCGAATTCGGCCTGGGCCAGAGCTCGATCCCACAATCGCGAGTTTTCTCCTGTCAAACTTCTCAATAAATTGCCCAAACTTCTGTTAACTACTTCCGTTTATCCATCAGTTTGCGGGTGATACGCGGAACTGAAATTTAACTGTGTGCCCAGCTTTTTCCACAGGATGCGCCAGAAATGCCCTGTAAATTTTACATCCCTGTCTGAAACTATAGTTCTCGGTAAGCCATGTAATCAAACTACTTATATGAAGAAGAGGTGTGCCACATATGTGGCGTCGCTAGTCTTCCGGCATGGAATGAAATGAGCCATTTTGGAAAATCTATCCACCACCACCATCACTGAATCATAACCCCGCTGTGTTCTGGGCAATCCTAGGACAAAGTCAATGCTGACTGAATCCCAAGGTCTACTTGGAACTGGTAGGGGCGTATATAACCCAGCATTCTGGCTGTGCCCTTTCGCCAGTTGGCAGATTTTGCATCTGGTTACATACCTCTGTACGTCTCGACTCATTTTCGGCCAGTAGTAAAAGTGTCCTAGCTGTTCCAATGTTTTATCAACGCCAAAATGTCCTGCTAAACCTCCGCTATGCTTCTCTTTCACCAAATTTTCCCTCATCAAACAATCTGGAATACATAGCTGTCCACCACGAAATAACAATCTGTCCTGCAAATTAAAATCCAGCCATGGGCTTGTATTTCGTAAGACAGGATTCTAGCATGCCTCAAAGGCTTCCTTGAAATCCGCGTCCATCTGGTACAAATCCTTCAAATACTCAAACCCTATTACCTGTATGCCGCTTTCCTGTAAGAGCAAAGCTCTTCTGCTTAAAGCATCCGCCACTTTGTTGGCTTGCCCACTTATATGCTTCAGCACGAAAGTAAAACTTTGTAGGTACTCCATCCACTTGGCGTGCTTGTGGTTCAATTTGTGTTGCTGCGTTATGTACTGTAACGCAGAATTATTAGAGAACAAAACAAACTCATTTCCGAGTAAGTAGTGCCTCCAATGCTTCAAGGCTTGAACTACTGCATAGAATTCTTTATCGTATGACGAATACTTCTGCCGGCTTTCGTTTAGTTTCTCACTAAAGAATGCCACAGGTCTATCCTCTTGACTGAGTACAGCACCGATAGCTGTCCCGCTTGCATCACATCGAACCTGAAAAGGTTCGCTGAAAACGGGCAGCCTCAAGATTGGCCTCTCTGTTATTTTCCGCTTCAGAAGTTGAAAACTGTCTTCTGCCGCTTTAGTCCAGCAAAAAGGTTGACTGGCCTTTTTGATGGTTTCTAGCATTGGCGCGTAGATTTCACTAAAATTCTTGATAAACTTTCTGTAAAAACTTGCTAAACCGTGAAAGCTACGTACCTCGAATAAACTCTTCGGTGATGGCCAACTCATGATCGCTGTAATCTTCTCTGGGTCCATTTTCAACTCATTCTCCGCCACTACAAACCCCAGATATATTAACTCCTTCTGTAGGAAAGTGCATTTCTTCAAATTTACCAGCAGTTTGTTCTGCTGCAACTTCTCAAATACTCTTCGAATATGTTGAAGGTGTTCTCTTTTTGTCCTGCTAAAAATTAAAATATCATCCAGATAGACTATCACGAATTTTCCAATAAATTCCTTTAACATCTCGTTCATCAGTCTCATAAATGTACTTGGAGCGTTACTTAACCCAAACGGAATAACCAGCCATTCGTACAGCCCTTCGTTGGTCTTGAAGGCTGTCTTCCATTCGTCGCCTTCTCTAATCCTGATCTGATGATACCCACTTTTCAGATCAATTTTCGTAAAATACGCTGCTCCACTAAGGCAATCCATCATGTCATCCATCCTAGGCAAGGGAAACCTGTAACGGATGGTGATCTTGTTTATAGCCCGCGAATCTGTACACATTCGCCACTCTCCACCCTTCTTGGGCGCAAGTACTGTAGGTACTGCACAGGGGCTTAAACTCTCTCTGATCAGTCCCTTGTCCAACAATTCCTGCACTTGTTTGCGCACTTCTTCATTGTCCTTTGGACTCATTCTATACGCTGCCTTGTTTGGTAAACTCGCTCCCGGTATAAAATCGATATGATGGCTGATGCTCCTCTTAGGGGGTAACTTATCAGGGAATTCCTCTGCTGCAATATCTTGAAATTATTCTAACAACTCCTGTACTTCCTTAGGCAATTCTCTTCGTTTTGTGTTTAGCAATACTGGCTTCATCCTCCTTACAACTGCAAAATTTATTTCAGTCTCATCAATCTATTTGATGAACTGTTTTCCTCCCAATAACAACGCCTTTGTTTCGCTAGATTCTGCTAAATCTTCCTCTTTGATGGGCACGAGTGTGTGTTTGACCCCATCCTTCGTAAACTTGTAACAATTCGTCTTTCCATCGTGTGTCACCCTTCTGTCATACTGCCATGGTCTTCCGAGCAGTATATGGCACACGTCCATGGGCATAATATCGCAGACCACTGTATCGTGGTACTTGCCAATGCGAAACTCCACTTCGCATTTCTCATCAACCAACAGCTGGTGGGCTTTCTGTAGCCACGACACCTTGTAAGGTGTGGGGTGTTTCAGCCGCTTTAACCCCAATTTTTCTACCATCTCAGTGGCAACCAAGTTATCCGTACTCCCGCTGTCTATTATTACCTTACAGCACTTCCCATGAGATTTACAGACTGTCCAAAACAGTGACTTCCGCTGAGTCGGTTCAGACACTTCTTTGGTTGGCTTTAGCAGAACTTTATTCAGGAGCAATGCCTCTCTCGTTTCTGCTACATCTTCCACTTCTCGTGGCTACGCTTCCGCTTCTTCCGGCTGAACCATATATGTTCCTCTCTGACCTGCCTGCTCAACTTCTGGGCACTCAAAGGATCGATGTCCCCATTTTTGACACCTGTAGCACTGGAAACCAGTTCCTCTTCCACGACCATTCCCTCTTCCACGCTGATATGACCGACCTCCTCTAGTGCTGTCCGCTTTGTCAGCTGTCCCTGAAGTTTTTGAGCTGCTGCCTTCTTCATTGTTTGCAGCACTCTTTCCTCTTCCGTAGGACTGTCCTCGTCCTCTACCACTTCCTCTTCCTCTCCTGTTATTCTACTTTCTATTAATTTTCTCCTCAGCCTTCACAGCACTCTGAAAGGCTTCCTCTATACTTCTGGGAGAAAGAATACTAATTTCATCCAGGATCTCCATCGTCAAACCGTTAACATACTGTGCTGTCTTCTCTGGAGTCTCATCCGTGTAACCAACACGTAGATTGACCCGGTAGAACTCTTCCGTGTATTCTTTGACAGTCATACCCTTCTGTCTCAAATTCTGCACTCTCCGACATAGTTCAACCTGGTAATCTTTTGGCAGAAACTTGCCTTTCAGTTTCGCTACCATCCTCGCCCAGTTTCGTATGGGTAACTTATTCAATCTTTTTCTGTCCGCCTGGACATTATCCCACCACAAGAGGGCATGTTCTTTTAATTTAGTAGCGACGAACTTAACTTTCTTGTCCTCCCTAATTTCTTCATTCTCAAAGTATTTATCCAGTTCGCTGATCCAATCTAACAGAATATCAGCAGACAGACTACCATCATAATTTGAAATTTCTGTCTTTGGCTTGCTGCTGGCCAATAAGATTGAACGCAGCAGTCTTAGTTCTGGAGCTTCTTCATCCGAAGCTTCTGCAGCAGCTACTGTTTCTTCCTCACTTTCATCTCCCAATTCTGGGTCTCTTCATCTACCCGCTTCTACAGCTTCCAAGCGAGCTATAAGAACTCTAATCTGTTCTCTTAATCCTTCATCTCCTCCTCCTCCTCCTCTTCGTGCACCTCTGCCACGCCCTCGTCTTGGCACTTGTACTTCTGCCATCTTCCTCTATCTAACAAATAAAATAATAAAACAAAAAAAAACTGCTCTGATACCAATTGATGTGGCCCGTCCACGCGGCCCCTCTCCAGCTCACCTACCCACGGTACTTTCGGATTTTGTATGTTGATTGCGGTTGATTGTAAATCGTTTGGCTCTGTCTGATAGTGAATGAGGCAGTAATTGCCTACCTACCTCCCGGTACCTCGTCGGTTCTCCTGCTAACACCTGTTCGCCTCGGTTGTGTTGCAACTCTAATCCTCCCGGTCCTTCTTTTGTTGGTTCATTTTCGCGCTCATTGTCATTTGGCACTATGACTTCACTGCTCTGCGACCTGGTTTCGAGCTCGGCTCTATCTTGGAGATAACAGTCGATACTTAGTCGTTTTTAGATGGGTTTCTTGCTCGAATGCTTGGTTTTTCACCGTGGTTCCGCCTGTACACTTGGTTCACGCATTCGTTGGTAAGTTGTAACTCTGTCCGTGGTTTTATGGTTGGATTATTCCATGAATTGCTCTGTCGACTGGTTATCTGTTTGAATTGTTGGTTTGTTTTGGTCAATTGCTGTGTCTTTGTGGTCGTTTCTCAATATGGAGGGTTTCGTTTGCTCAGTGGCAATGTTCATTCGAAGGTCTGCAACAGTGGCTTTCCGGCATTCAACTCGTCGTTCAGGTAAGCTGAGCTCTCTGTTAGATTTCCTTTTCTGCTTCTTGAGTATTGACTGACCAATTTGGCCCCTCTGTGGTCAGGTATTGTCTCGGTGAACAGGGGAATCGTTCACCTACATGTACAGTATCTCCCCTCTCTGTTAATCCTCGTTTCCTTGATTATTTCATCTCTTTGCTCGTGAACTTATGGCACCATTTCGAGTCAGGGTTTTGTCTCTCCTTCAAACCCTAACGTGGTTGTATTTTTTCATTGCAGGTGACGGCTCTGTGGTTACACGCAACAGGCTACGGCTTCATGCTCCCGGGTAGCTCTGTGCTTTTCGTTTTGTTGCTTTTGTGTGTTAGGTTTACCTGTAGCTTTGTGTGGTTTTGTACCCTAGGTACCATGTTGGTCTTCGGCCATGTATTTCAATTCGCGTCTGTATCTTGTTGCTATAGTATATGGGTTTTGTATATTATCTTGTTACGCCTGTTTAATGGTGGAAAGGGCTCGACCCTTGTCACGAGTTTCGTTGTAAACTTTTTGATTAATTCAGGCCTGCAATGCAATATATATATGCAGTTGGAAGTTTCAAATTCGTATTCAGTTTTATGGAATTTGTTTCTTACCCGGTTTCGACCTGGGAACCTTATGCTCTTCACTTCACTCTTCCGTTTACTTTGCTGTTGTCTTGTCTGGCGTCGCTGTGCGCTCAGTTGTTTGGGATACTGTCCGTAGATTCGCCTGCACTGTTACTTGCTATGCAATTGTTTACATATATTTAATTCTATGTTAGTGCCTCTCGGTTACGATATTGTCTGTTAAAATAATTTACACAGAACTGTTATTTCTCAGAAATTTTGAATTGTAGAGAACTTAGATAGTTTGTCTATACATTCATTTGTGCACAGGAATTCTTAGATGAAGGAAAAAGAAAAATCTCTCTGTTTATTTCTTTGAAAATATTTCTCTGTTGCTTAGCTGCCGAACCCTCCTTTTGATTTCGGTTTTGGCCTTTATACCTTAGAGGTGATTTGGTTGATAACTGTAAGCAGTTACCTTTTACAAATAGTTAGACAGTTATGTTCTACCAGTTTCTGTTTGACAGTTTATAAAACTGACTCTGTCTAATTTGTCACTGTGGTCCCACAAAAGGTGACTGTATACATTATTTGCAATAATCTAATTTATTAACTACAATTAATACTGATGGCTACAGTAAAGTAAACTAAGTAAAAATTACCCAACAGAAACTAGACAAACTGTAGTTGACCTTGGTAAAGAAAATAAAATGAAACTGTAAAAACCTGACAGTCTTGTTGTCCTTTCTCGAACTGTTTAACCTTCCCAGTCTTTTTCTGAAACTCTGTCCTCCCTGTCTCGGTCTTCACCCTGTCGATCAGATGCTCCTGCATCACAATGTGGTATTAATCAATGTCAATAATGCACATCCCTTATAAACCTCCCTGATTTTAGAAACCAACTTAGGCTAAGTAAAGTTATAGAGGATAAATTATTGAACTAGATTTGTTGTTGATGGTTCAAATATAAGTTTATGTAAATAAAATTTATTTATTTGTGTTTATCATAATTTATTTTATGAGATCTATACTATTACATTTTTACATATTTATATGAAATAAGAATAATTATGATGACCAAGGTTTTAGGCAGAATGAGGAATAATGAAAGGATTGAAAAAAAGGTTAGATTTTATTAAAAGATTTCTTTGTTTCATTACGACATTTCATAATTTTAAGGTCACCACTACTTTCTACTTATCAAGAACTTTGAGATGATATAAAAAATTTCTTATTCTAAGATTAAGACACAAGATTATGACCAAGAGAAATTTTTGTATTGTTGTCTCATTTTGATGGTGTGGCAAATGATGTGTCCCCCAAATCCATGTATTATAACAAGGATATTGATTAGTCAACATGGATGCCATGTATTTTGATTGGATTATCTCTCGGTTTAATTCTCGAGTCATTTAGATTTGAGAGATTCATTTGTGTGATTTTTCAAGATGTTTTTGATTCTAGATATCTAAATATTCAAAAATCTAGATATCGTCCAACATCCAAATATATGAAGATATCTTATGTGTTAACCACTTATTGTTGGGATGTCTCATTGAAATGGAATATAGAACTAGATTATTTTATACCATCTCTCTTTAAATCTTCTATGTTCCATATTCATGTATGCTAATGATGTATATAATGTTCTATGCCATATGCCACTTTTAATACAAAATATTACATAGGAAAATTATTATACGTTGTTGGTATAATTCTATCCAATCAATGTGATATTAATCTTCACATCAATGTAATGTTAAAATAATAATCACTTATTAAATTTAAGTGTGCACATCCCTTATAAACATTACTATTTTTACAAATCGAATTAGGCTAAATAAAGTCATTGAGGATAAATCATTGAACTAGATTGCTTGTTGATTGTGCAATTACGAGTTTATATAAATCAAATTTATGTGTTTATGTTTATCATAATTTATTTTATGAGATGTATACTAATTACATTTTTTATATATTTATAGGAAGCAAAAATAACCATGATGACCAAGATTCTAAAAAGAATGAGATAATAAAGAAAGGATGGCAAAAATGAGTTAGATTTTATTAAAAAAATTATCATTCTAAGCTTGAGACACAAAGTTATGACCACTAAAAAAATTGTAGTTGTCTCATTTTTATAGTGTGGAAGATGATGTCTCCCCCAAATACATGTGTTATAACAAGGATATTGCTTAGTCATCATGGATGCCTTATATTTTCATTGCATCATCTCTAAGTTTAATTTTCAGGTCATCTAGATCTAGGAGATTCATTTGTGTGATTTTTCAAGATGTTTTGGATTCCAGATATTCGAATTGAATATAGATCTAGATTATTTTATATGAATTCTTTAAATATTATATATTCCATAATTATTGATACTAATGATGCATATATAAGTGTCTACATCATATGCCACTTTTAATACAAAATTCATTACATAAGAAAATTATTATAAACCATTTGTATAACTCTACCCAATCAGTGTGCTATTAATCTTCACACGAGTGTAATGTTAAATAATAATCACCTATTAAAGTCAACAATGCACATTCCTTATAAACATTCCTATTTTTAGAAATCAAATTAGACTAAACAAAGTCATGGAGAATAAATCATTGAACTAGATCACTTGTCGATTGTTCATTTACAAGTTTATGTAAATAAAATTTATTTGTTTGTGCTTATCATACTTTATTTTATGAGATGTATACTAATTGTTATTTTTTTTAATTTTTTACATATTTATAAGAAATGATAATAATAATGATAGTATATGTTCTAGAATGAATGACGGAATAATGAAAGGATAAAGGATAAAGAAAATGTGTTAGATTTTATTAAAAATTTCTTCATTTCATAATTTTGAGGTCGCCAGTACCACTTTCTACTTATCAAGAGTTTTTAGATGATATAAATTTTTTCTTATTCTAAGTTTGAGACACAAAGCTATGACCACCAAGAAGTTTTGTATTGTTGTCTCATTTTGATGGTGTGGAAGATGATGTGTCCCCCCAAATCTATGTGTTATAACAAGGATATTGATTAGTTAGCATGGATTCCATGTATTTTCATTGGATTGTCTCTCAGTTTAATTTTCAAGTCATCTAGATCTAAGCGTCATTCATTTCTGTGATTTTTCAAGATGTTTTGGATTAGAGATATATGAATATTCAAAAAACGTGGATATCACCCAACATCCAAATTTTGGATGCACCACATCTTCATCCTCATTACATAGAATCTATAGCTAAAATTAATTTCCATTTCTCATCTAATGGTTAACATTCATGCAAGAACCCATAAGGATTTCAATATTTAATTTATTTTGTTTGTCTTATTTAATTAGTCTATTTTTTTATTTATTTGAAAGTGCTAGTTGTATCCAAATCCATATTTCATGGACCCAAATATGTGGATTTTATAGAAGTCTCAATTATTGTGATTATGGTCTTATTTTTATTATTTTATTTTATTTTATTTATTTGGTTTGGTTCTAGCTTTTACATATTTATCGAAATCTAGATGCTTCACACTTTGCAACACTTATATTTTTTGAATATGTTGAATCCCCAATTTTCTTGATCCTATGGATTTCCCCATATAGACAAAGTATTAGTGTGGGCTTTATGTTCCATCAAGACAAAGTATTAGTGTGGGCTTTATGTTCCATCATTCTTGTAACTTCACATACAAATTATTATGAACAACCAAAACAATATAAACACCATAAAATAACTTCTCACAATGCATGCAAAATAAAGAATAAGCATGCATATTAGTGATCCAAAATTAATATAAAGGAGAAATCAATGGTTGTTGGGTCCAAAATTAATATAAAGGAGAAATAAATGGTTGTTAGGTGCTAAATTGTATGAACCATATCTTGAGTTTTAGACGGAAAAATAACAATTGACCCATCAAAAAGATGAGAATGTGAGGAATATTTTGGGTGTATTATTTTTGTCTAGTTGATAGTATAAATACCTAGAAATATTAAAAATAAAAGGACCACAAATCTAGTTTATGAAAATAAAATAAAATACAAAAAAGTAGAGCTTGAATTTCCTCAGAAGTACATCATGAGTTTGCATCAAGAAATATTTATGCAATTTTAATATGAACACCATCAAATCAACATGCAAAGAAGAAATTAGTGAAGCTTATGAGAATCTTCTTAAATTTTAATCATTAAACTTTTATTATGCATGGTTATGTTGTTTTACAATTTTGAATGACAAATTGTATTAAGGTGAATGCATGAATATGGGTTACACTTTTGGGCCAAATATGGCAATGAAATTTTAAAATTTTACTCTTTTATCAAATTGAAACCCTCAAGATTCATATAAGCATTGTGAATTTAGGTTTGGAGTAAATAGACAATTTTTGTAGAATTGTGTTGTTTTCCTAATGATATTTTTTGCAAAACAAATTCATGTCATATAATTTGTCAATTTTCCATTAAATGAAATGCATGTCCTTGCAAATTTTTGCACATATTAACAAGTATGTGCCTATTCATGTAGCATAACTTAGTTCTAAATGTGTAGTTTTTAATATATATATATATATATATATATATATATATATATATATATATATATTATATATATATAGATATAGATATATATAGAGAGAGAGAGAGAGAGAGAGAGAGAGAGAGAGAGAGAGAGAGAGAGAGAGAGAGAGAGAGATATAGATATTAGATATAGATATAGATATAGATATAGATATATGATATAGATATAGAATATGATCTGTAAAAACAAAACTAAGTTATGCATTAAAAACTTTATTTTGTTATGCAAATTTATATTTTTTATTACTTTTTTGAAGTTGGCGAATTAATATTTCAATTGCATTTTTCAGACAAGTGTTCACATAAGATTTTTTTCTACTATTTAAATCAATTCAAAAACCAAGAGTACCCTTTTTAAGAGGACTCATAAATGAATATAGTGGTATTTTTTTTAAATTGTTTCATTTTGTATATTTTATGTTATTTATTTTTTATTCAGCCCCTTTGAAACTATTCAAAAACATTTCAAGAATTATGTTTAAAAGAAATTAGATGAAAAATACCATATGAATTTGAAAATGTCAAAATCATATACAATTGGATAGAGGATTTCTTCACGAATCAAACATGATCAACTCCACCACTTAAGGAAAATTTAAGTCTTAAGTCCGCAAGGGTACAAAATGTTGTTAAAGAGAAATTTGTAGAAGGGGAGCTAAAACTATGTTCTTTAGGACCTCGAAAGCTCGATCAAGTGCTTACAACACTTGATCGAGCTCTTGAGATAAAATTTAAAATAGCTCAATTGAGGGTTTAAGAAACCCTCACTCAAGCCCTTAATCTAGTTAAAGAGAGGCTCGATCAAGCCCTTGAAAGCATTACTACCCACCAACCAAACACCAACTATATTGATGGCATTGATGAAAAATGCTACAGACTTATGAGTTTCCACCCAAAAAAAATAAAAATAAAACAAATATGAATGTTCATTCATGAAAATTAATAGAAACATGTATTCATGGAAAAATAACACAATGTGGAAATTACACAAAAATTGACAACAAACATGGGAAATTAGAGATTTCAATCTTGAAAAGGAGAGAAAGTGGAAAGCACTGAAGAAGTGCAAGAAAAATCTAAAGAAAGGATGGGAAAAAGACAACATACATTGAGAGAACAATAGGATTACGCAATTCAACAAATTCATGCAAATATAAGTAATTCAAGTTGTCGCACTTCTCATATTACCTATGCCATATTGTATGCATTAGGAAATATGATTCAAGACAAGGAGAAAATGGAGAAAGAAATAATAGAACTAAGATAAAATACTCTTTGAAAATAAAACCATGTAGTTAAAAATTGAGATGTAACAATAATTACAGAAAAATCACTTGGTATGATTAATGGTTCATTGCAATTTTCCAAAATCACTTGAATTAATGCAAACTATCAACCACCTTTGAATTGTAATGGTTTCACATAACCCACAAAAACTAAGGATGTGATTTGACCAAAGAAAATTGTTACATTTTCATATATTATTTATATGAATTACAATTCATGGAAATATTTACAAGAGGATTAGAAAAAAGGGATGTCACATAGGTGCTCCAAAACCTCTAAACACTAGTTTGATTAAAGCTTGATATCCTTGTAGGAGTTAAAAGAGAGAAAAGGTGTCAAGATCTAGAAGGAGCAAGAGTGTTATGCCCCTATACTACTAGTGTAACCCCTTATTATTATTAGTAAAACCCCCTTATTATATTGATGTACCCATGTAGTGCCCATATTGTTACTATTGTGCCCCACAGAAGCTCACTATTGTTATTATTGTGCCCTTACATTATTATTGTTATGTCGACTCTGATTATATAATGACCCCTTAGATTCCTACATATAGAAAGGAGGTCTTTTCATTTGTATCATCCAAGAATTTCTCATTTATGTAATGTAAAGGAGGTTGCCCCCTCGAAGAGGCTGAATTCTAAGGCGTTGATCTATCTTTTCTATCTTTTCTTGAGCTGGTTCCATAACATTTGGTATCAGAGCTTTGGATTCTAGGGTTTCACTGCTCCAAATAGGTCATCGTGGCATTTCCGCTATAAATTTTTTTCTGCAATGTTTTAGAAGCTGAAAAAGAACCCATTTGAAAAGAAATCACGCTGAATCTTGGGTCCAAATTTCAGAGCTTTTTGCACTATAGTTGCGCAGATATGATCTGAGGAAGTTGGTCTTTTTGCAGACTCCTAAATTACATTCCAAACAGGTGACCTAGGGAAAATAATCATAACTTTCTCTCTAAGCATCTGATTGAAATTTCGTAAGAAGGTATAGAAAGAGGACGGACTGTAGTTTCTTGTATATATTTTCTAGAGCCAAAGGTCAAAATAGTGACTCGTGGAACGTCGTACAAGTTCGCTCTACTGAACTAGTCTATAATCTGGTCACTTTGGGAGATTTCGCATAACTCTTCCTTGGAGAATCCAATTTGGATCAAACTGGTGGCATTGGAAAGAGGACATAGAGGGCTACTTCAGATCACAATTTTAGAACTTAAAGATCCGAAAGTACAGAGTTACAGTTGTTTCAAGATCGAGCTCCTAAAATCAAGA
>APFE031526662.1:3896-32929 GCA_000404065.3 Pinus taeda | reverse complement strand
GTAAAGGAGGTTGCCCCCTCGAAGAGGCTGAATTCTAAGGCGTTGATCTATCTTTTCTATCTTTTCTTGAGCTGGTTTCATAACAAAGAGTATCCCTCCTTCCAATTTGCATGTTGAGAAGACATTCTTCATTAGACATATAACAACATTAAATATTCGTGACATCCATCAACATATAACATAATGGTTCCTTGAATCCTAAATGATAATCCCCATCTTTGAAAAAATCACAAGTTTCATCCTTCAATTCTCATGAAGGTTATGAGAATTTTTTAAAGAGAGCATGCTTTTTAAAGACATACAAAGTGTAGTGTATATTTGTGCTTGAACAAAAAAGAGTTTATTATTGCATATCGCTATAATGCTCCATGGAAGGCTCATGTGATTAATCAATATTAAATTCATATATTATAAATGAAAAAGAAATAAATTAGCATGCATGTGTTGATGATATGTTAAA
This sequence comes from Pinus taeda, assembly GCA_000404065.3. NCBI lineage: Eukaryota > Viridiplantae > Streptophyta > Pinopsida > Pinales > Pinaceae > Pinus > Pinus taeda. The sequence continues at coordinate 32,469 of APFE031526662.1, read as the reverse complement.
TGTTTACAATGCTAATCTTCTTAGACTGTGGAAATCTAATGTCTATTTTCATCTAGTTGGTCTCAACATGTAATAGTGAAATATATTACAAAGTGTGCTTCAAAAGTATAAAGAGGTTATAAAACTGTCAATATTTTATGAAAAGAATTGAAAACATAAAAGGCATTAGATATCCTTCTTTACACATGCATAAAAAATGTTCCTTGTAGAAACATATAGCTTTTTAAATCCTCTTACTCCTCTGTGTGCTCTACTTGATTGTTGTGCTAAAATTTCCATGTACATTCTCCCAAAAAAAACTCAAATCACTTGTGCCCCTCTTCACCGCAAATGATAAAAATGTACATACATTTTTTATAAGACCCTGAAGCATCTTCCTTGTTCTATAAATCCACTAAAACTTCTATCTCTTGATTTCTTTTTATTTCCTTATCAACAATTTCATTGGTCTTCTCATACTTCTCATCCCACGTTTCTTCCACTTTTTGTTTGGAATTGTGAAATTATTTCTAGTTATGATAAGTTACTCCTTTAAGAAAGTTCTTCTTACTATTGTTTTATGGTAATTTTAGTTACACATTTTAAAACTCTAAATTATATGGTGCTTCTAATGAAGAAAAGCTTTTCCAACTAATTTCATCTTGTATAGTGATTTTCAAATCTTAACATTATTAAAAACTAGTTGAATAGGTTCCTTTTTGTATAGAGTGTATATTAATGTATCTTATGGGTTCTTAGTCACAAGTTATCTTATATAGTTAATTTTTTATAAATATAGATATAGTTTTTTTTTTTCTCTCACATGAAATCAACTTGGCCCTTCAATTTGGTAATCACTAGATTGATTTTTCAAGAATCTCCCATTCTCTCATATTCAAAATATTATCCATATCATTAAGTTAGCAATAATTCCCTCAATATGCATTTACAATTCCTATATAATAATAAAAATTACTTTATATTAGGATTTAGTTAAACAACCTTGCAAATTATTATGCAATATATTCTTCATCAAGTTTTCTATCGTCATCCTCTTCTCATTTTTGAGCCACTTTCTTTGGCTTCCTTAGGTTTCTATTTACTCTCCAATTCTTCTAATTTTATTCCTAGCACCTATTATTTTTTAATCACTTAAATCTATTTCCTTCTCTTCTCAAAATCCCTTCTACTTGGCATTGGATTTTAATTGAAATGTTTGGTGAATGATATAGATGAACAAAAATTTAATACCATCCTTGTTGTAGGGATCACTTTTAGTTTGGGATTTATATAGTCTTTTTAAGACATGAAAAATTGTTGCTAAGAGGAACTAATTTTGAAAAAGGTCAAATTTTGAAAACTTGGCAGAAGTGACTTGTTTTGAAAGCAAACAAAGCTTCAAACCTATTTGCTAGTAAACTTTTTGCGTTATATGTATAAATAGATCACCTTGATAACAAACCCTTCAATGATATGTCCAAATGGTTAGTTTTTTTAATTTCTTAAACATATGTTGGGTGGAGAGTGAATATAGCTGATTTCTTGTTGTACTAGATTACTTAGGAAATAGGTATATTTATTTTGCAAATATTTAACAAATTTCATACCTTCAACTAATTTGCAAATTTTTTATCCTTTAGTACATGGGGGTTCCTCTATTGGGTGTCCTCAATTGTGGCATCCCTTGAATTTAAATCATGATTTATGCATAAGCAACAAATTTGAGTTATTTCAATGAGTTGGTTTGATGAAATTTATTTGTTCATATTATTACTCTATAATGGTTTCATGTGACTTTGATTTGTTCCAGGCATCAACATGTATAAGTTGAGTAAATATTAAGAAAAAGCATATCAATTTAGGTAAGTATACAAATATTTGCATGGTTCTTTTAGAATATTTAATTATCAAGTTACGTAATTCAATTTAGTTGGCAATGGAAATATAATGTTTCCCAAAGTACTAATTTTCCATCTCCCTATATGCTCACATAGCATAATTTGGAAAAGTAAGTGACCCATTATCCATACATCTTTTATTTTGCAAGGAACAAACATCACATAGTGTAGCTAAAGGAATTGTATTAAAGGATCACCACACATCCATATACTTGCAATTCAAACACTTTGTATGTCCACTTTTCACCATGCACACTCGATCACTAAAAACTAACTTTCTTTACTAACCATTACAAGTAGAGTAATTGATTATCCTCTACTTTGAAATTTTTCACACAAACATAGTTTAACTAGGAGGAAAAGTAAGTGGCCCTAATCCACATATATTTTTTACTATTTTTTCTATTTCCAATTCACACCACACCTAACTTAACTAGAAGGAAATTAAGTGGCCCTAAATCCAGACATCTTTTTTACTTGTTTTCTAACCAGATCCATTATTTCATTTTATTTGGAACTAGGAGTTGGTGTTAGTAAATAAAGAAAGTAGGAACTTCCCCCCTTGCACCTTTCTGGTGAACCTTTGGGGGTATGTGAAATCTGTCTCAAAGCATTAATTTTTCCATCTCCCTATATGCGGGAACATAGCATAATTAGGAAAGAGTAATTGGCCCACTATGCACACATATTTTCTTTTCTTGCAAGGAACAACATCACATAGTGTAATTAGGGGAATTGTAAAGAATCGTTGCATATCCACATCATTGCAGTTCACAATTTCACTTGCACACACCTTCATTCCACACACTAAGCTCACTTAAACTTGGTATAAAGGGTATCCTCTTTTAAAATATTTATACTTAGTTTATTTTATCTTACATTTTTTGCACACCCTAAGTGAAGAAAAGAATCTTTAAAAATAACCTTAACTTGAACACATTAAATTCCTCACAGGGCCATAAGGTAATTTATAATTTAGGTTAGGACCATGGGGGTAGGCATCGCATATGTTGTTGTGGTTGTTTTCATCTTGAAACATAGAATTTATCTTTTAGGGAGCTTAAAATCCTACATCATCCATTGATGAATCTGGTAAGGAGGAGAAACCCGTGAAGGGGGTAAGGCCTAGGTGGTGGATTATCATGAACATTGTTATTGTCTCCTGATACTTGGTAGGGGTTCTGGGTCCAAAAGTAACAACCATAAGCTAATATTCACACATTCCCAGTAGACATAAGTAACTTAGTGGTCAAATATTAGGGGGTATTTACCTATAGGTAGTAAGTGCAAGAGCACTCTACCTGAGGCAATTTTGGTTAGGTTACTAGAAGTGTCTCCAATTCCTTTAGGATGTAGCCCTAATACCCCCCACTATAACCCTCTCCACAATTTGGTTTGTTTTTGGTTGTTGGAAGTGTTGCCAATGACTTTCATGATGTGACCCTAGTACCCTATCATAAAATATTCACAAGGCCCAATTACTACTTGAGTGGAAGGATGATAGGTCCTTTTAAGATTTTTTCTGATATGAAAAACCTCACAAAACATTTTTTTTATTGTTTCACACATTAGAATTAAAGGGAAAATTAACCATTTATTTTTCGCTTTGTCTTATGTATGTGATTCATTTGGTTTTTGTAATTAAAATTCCCCTCACCATCTTTTCCCACAAACTTACTAGGGAACCATATGGGACCCAAGGGCAACCCGTCACTCTAGGTACCTACAAGATCTCCCACCATTAGTGGGAGGAGTGTCTGGTCTCTCACCATTTTGGCACAAAAGATAGTACCAAGCCACCTTATTGACACATCCATTCTTGGAGCCACCTTATTGGGATCTAACTCCTCTCAAGGCACCCCCACCACTAGCTCTTAGGAAAATATAAACACTGCCCCATAGGGTACACCAATACCAACACCAACACACAAGGTCATTACTTCATGGCTAAAACTGGTCAACAAGATACCATTTTTCACTTCCTTAAATATCCTAAATTTGATGAAACTAATAAATGATCCCATTTCCCATAATTAGAAATGGTCCCCCATGCCAACCAATTTTCCATCATATATCCCTAAATTTGAAGGAAAATAGGAGGAATAGCTTGCCAACCATATCATGACCTTCCACCTATGGTGATTTGTTAAATAAAAATGTGCAGATCTACTATTAAATACTTATGATTCACTTGACTTACAAGTATATTTTGTATTCCACTATGTAGGTATGGAAATTGATTAGCCACATGAGGAACAAGATGTTCCCTATCTAGTTGATAAACCACTAAATAAACAATATGTGCCCTATCAATCGGATCAACCACTAGAGAAATAAGATGTGCCCTACCAAGTTGATCAACCACTAGAGGAACAAGATGTGCCCTATAAATTTGATCAATTATCGCTAGGGGAACAAGATATTCCCTATCAATCTAATCAACCACTATAAGAACAAAATGTGCCTTATCAAGTTGATTAACCACTAGAAGAATGGGTTGTGCCCTCTCAAGTTAATAGGATAACATGGAGCAACAATGCTTTGGAAAGGGGTGGAAGGTTTATAGAAAATTTATATGCAAGCATAATAGAGGACCTTGGGGATCCTATCCCTACTCACACTATTAGAGAGCATGTAAATAACATCATTCAACAATATTTTGAGAAACATTCAATTTTTGCACAAACTTAGATACTACATGGGTTTAAATATAAGAAAATAAAACATTCCACAAAGATTTTGGGTTTCCAATATGCTAAAATCATGAAGACATGTATGAATATCACTGAAAATATATCAAAGTCATTCTCTATGTTTGGAAAATGAAGAAAACTCGATGTTCAAGCTACTCATAAGGAAATTACAACTATTGTTGCTGCACCAAGTACATCAAGACAACAAAAGTTGGCGACAATGTCAAAATTGCTCCATGTCTCAAGAAAAAATTTGCACAAGCATACCAAATTGAAGGTTCAAGTAAATGAAAATGATGAATTTACCTGTTTGACTCTTATCACTAGGCTACCCTACCAAGGAAAGCTTACAACAGGAATCAAAGCACTCATGGTATATTTTTGAGAGTTATTATTGTGTTATTCCATATAGAAAGCATGTCATATGGAATTTCCTAACTAAAGGTGAGTATGTAGATCACGCTAAGAATGTTATAGAATGAAAGAAGTTGCGCTATTTGAGGAAATTTAGGGAAAAAATCACCATGTGAATATATCCATAAGGATGTTTAAGAAGGTAATTCCATGGTTTATTAGGCCTAATATAATATGTGACATGTGTTGTTTCCAATATCAAATTAAATTCCGACTTCATTATCACACATTCTAGGAATTTCACAAGAATAACTATCACAATGACCCTCCTCCTCCTATAGTGCATGATTTTGTTTCATCAATATTATGTAGAAGGGAGCCAAAATAGTTTTTTTATAAGAAAATATGTATGGGTGGGATATATGCATTGAATGTGGTGATTTGGCATTTTTCCATATGAACTTTCCTATTGATCCCAACCAGTCTCGGATGTCAGATGTCATTCTCACAAGGAAGCGATATGAGTATGTCGGGGGAAATAAACTATATTCTTCAAATCTGGTGCTTATGAGGATCAACTGTGTTAAGGATGAGATTCCTATTTCAGAATTCATGGGACCATTTCAGAACCAGATCTACAAATATGTCAAATATTTGCATAGATCCAGGTGGCAAGATTTTGAATTAAGCATTCTCACAAAGTATTTTATCGAATCACAATCTTATTAGTGGTAGAATTTATCGAGAATTACACATTTCTCCTCACATAGAGATCTAGTTTGAGTACTATCACTCAAACCAAGTTTCCATATTCATACATGTTCTTTACAGAGATGTACAATTGAATGTTGATGGTAACGATAACATTAACAAGTTACATGATGTGATTCAGGAGTATCACTTCTACATCAACGATTATCGTGAGCATGACACATTGTTCGTGCAACATTTCTATGGCCTAATTTATGAATCATTCAAAATAAATGGCATATCATTCATAAAGCATTGGTTGTGCAGGGAAATTCAATTCATCACGTAGTTTTTATTGGTTGAGTTGACTACACAAGAAGAAAGAAATTCAACATACTTGGAACTATTTTGAAATGGGACATGGAAAGGGTGAGCATGATGGTGTAAGTTTTTGTGTGAGGCAAGAAATTAGGAGGTACCAAATGATTCATGATGCATATTGACTCAGATCATCACTAGAGGTGGTCAACAGGTGCATATCCCATTTAGGACATGAAGGTCACAAATCTATTAAACATGTGTGTACGTTTTCTAGAATGTTGAACTTGGTGATGTGAATAGATCCATTCCTTGGTATTGTAATACTGTAAAAGGAACAATGGGATTACACTCAATGTGGAGTAATGACATGGGAGAAATATTTTTCATTGAGACAAGAAAACTCACATGTTTTTGTGAGTTTACATTGGTTCTAATGGATGTAGGCTTGATGAATGTGAAAAACATGGGGACATGAAAGGATGGAAATGTGTCCTTATTAATCCAAAGGGACCTCATCAAATTCTGACGTGGAAAGAGATGGATAATGAAGAGACCGTCATTTCACTTTATCATGATCGAGTCTCTCATGTTATAAGGGAATATATGTGGCATCTATCATTAATGGTTTCATATATAAATTGAAATCTTGAATGTATAACTAATACATAATTTTTTATTTTGGTTGTAGGCAATGTTTTTGCCATCAAATCCCCTTTAGGAAACAAAGAGAACATGGCCTACTATTTGTTGTGATGCGCATAGGTGAAAATAAGGGGTATGACCATATGAAGATGGACAGTTCACATACCAAATTGGTGGCATGGTTGTGACGGGTCATTTTTTCTTAAAAGGTTAGAAAAAGGTGGTCACATTATTTATATAGAGTTTATGCCTAAATATATATCTTTCCAATACAATCATCTAATCATAGTATTTCAAATTAGTCTCGCAGAAACCAAAACAAAGATAGGTAAACCAAGGAGATGGAATATGACATCATTTAACCATGAACGTATTATGGATACTTGCATTCAAATCACCCATTGGTCAAATGAGTAGATGATGCAAATGTCAAGCCCTAAAGCCAAATTTGTAGCAATGAAGTGTAATCTATTCTAGTATAAGAGATAACATATGAATTTTGTAATTTAGAAATGTGATAGTTTAATTTTTTGTAATTTTGTAATTTTGAATGTGAATAAAATTCATAGAGAAATGTTTCCCTATGATCCAGGATAGATTCATAATGTTGTATATATGATAGAAGTTTTAGGTTCCTTGAGCTACTTAAGTTTCTAAAGTTTTCCAATTTCAAGGAGGTTTTATTTTTAGACATAGAATCCTTATGTGAACCCCATAGATTTAGGATAAGTAGGGAACTAAAATTTAATTATAATTTAGAATCAAGGTGATTTATATTTATATTTAATTAAAAATTTTGTTACATATTATTTTTTAAATGTCATGTATCGTATTCATGTTGAGCATTGAATAAATATTATGGATATACAACATTTTGGGTTCTAAGAAATTCATTTTTTTAGAACGACAAAGATGACATAATATTATTTTACTTAAATTGGAAATTCAACTATCTAGGTTATGAACATCATTGAAATATTTTATGTTATTAATAAATGTCATTTGTGAATTTGATATAAAACATGGAAAGAGTTATAGATATGATTCATAATGGATTGTAAAAATGCAACACACACACACACACACACACATATATCTATATCATGTTATGATTAGGCTTTTGTAGATAACCTCAAAAGAAATAAAATCGAATAAAACTTATTACAATCGTATTTGTGTTTTTTATTTGAACCTTAAGATAAGGAATCGATTGAAATACTTAAAAGAGTTGACCATGGAATGGTATATGGATGGGTCACAAAAATTTCCATATATAGTTTTTTTTAATATGTATGACTTTAGAATTCAAATAATTTATTTTTAAAATCATTGTAATAACATACATTGATTGCACTAAAAGGCACTTTCTACAAGCCAATATGAAGCATATTTGTAAATTTTTCCATGCTCAATATTAAATTGATACATGATATACTTTAATTCATTTTAAGTATCAAGGTGACTTGCATCATAGTAAAATTGTATTTTTTTGTTAGTCTATGACACTAGAAAGATTCAAACTTGGTATTTTGTAGAATTTTACTTTTTGAATGTTCTTAATTGAAGGTTTTCAGATAAGGATTTGATTGAAATACTTCGATAACCATGTAAATTTAGGAAAGTTCATAAAATTATAGAAACATATCATTAATTGTTTAAATTAGCATACACAGATTGCACTAAAAGACACTTTCTACAATCCAATATGAAGCATATTTGTAATTCTTTCCATGCTCAATATTAAATTGACACATGATATATTTTAGTTCATTTTAAGTATCAAAGTGACTTGCATCATAGTAAAATTGTACTTTTTTTCTTATTCTATGAAACTAGAAAGAAAAATTGTATTTTGTAAATTTTTACTTCTTGAATATTCTTGATTGAAGGTCTTAAGATAAATGAATTGATTGAAATACTTTGGATAGCCAATCAGATTTATGTAAGTTCATAAAATTATATAAAATTCTAGAAACATATCATTAATTATTTTTATGTATATTAAATTTCAATACATATGACTTATATCATATTATGACTAAGCTCTTGATCTCAAAAGAAATAAAATTGAATAAAACTTATTTGTTGTTTACAAAACATCTTTTAAAATTGAATAAAACGTCTTTAAATCCTATTTGTGTATTTAATTTGAATGTTAAGATAAAAAATTGATTGAAATACTTTGATAACCAAGTAAATTTAGGAAAATTAATAAAATTATGGAAAAATATCATTACTTGTTTTTTGGTATATTAAATTCCAATACATATAACTTATATAATGTTATAAATAATCTCTTGTAGATGACCTCAAAAGAAAAAGAAAAAAACAAATAAAACTTATTTGTTATTTACAAGTCACCTTTTGAAATTGAATAAAACTTATTTAATTCCTATTTGAGTTTTTTAATTGATCCTTAAGATAAAGAATTGACTATAATACTTGGATAGGCATGTAGATTTTAAAAAGTTCATAAAATTATAGAAACATATAATTAATTGTATAAATTAGTATATATTGATTGCACTAAAAGACAACTTTCTACAAGCCAATATGAAACATTTTTGTAATTATTTCCATGCTCAATATTAAATTGATACATGATCTATTTTAGTCCATTTTAAGTATCAACGTGACTTGCATCATAGTAATATTGTATTTAGTTTCTTAATCTTTGAAACTAGAAATCAAAATTGTTATGTTTTTTCATAAAATTTATACTAAAGAAAAAAATTTAAACTAGTGAAATAATTAATATATCCATAAATTGAAATAATGAATTTATCAATAAATTGTTTATATGAAAATATATGCAAACACATTACATGAATATCCATAAAGTGAAATAATAAGCATGCATAAAGTGAAACAATGTGCATGTATTCATAAATATTTCATGTATGAAAATATACAAAGTTTGTATGACATGTGAATGTGCCCTATGAAATGGGCTTGGAAATATATAAAACTATCCACTCTAAGTACCACTAGTACCCCTATGCGATTGTTGGTCAAACATGGAATTTAGAATATGGTACTACAATAGAGCACATTGAAATTCAAATTAATTAAATCATTATTTGTACAAAATAAACAATATATAAATAATTGATTTTGAACCACATTTAATTACATATGAATCTACTAACCTCACTCAAGTCCAAATGGAAGTCAAGTAGGATGGGGGTCTGATCAATTTGGATTTGGTGCCCCTTGTCTATTGCTCAACAGTTGGGGCTTATATCGATGGACCCGCATCGCTAATGCCTCCATACCCAACATCCCACTCATGTGTAAACATCATTGTGACAAGAACACAACTCTACATCTAGGACTACATACACAATGGAGAAGACAAATTACAATTATTCTATGAATTAATTAGCATGCATGTAACTTAAAAAAAAGAAAATGTTAAAATCTTAGGAATAAATTTTTTTACCTCAAATGTTGGTCCATGTGGCTATACATAGTGACTTTTCTCCATATATGTGTGATGAGATGGATGTGGAGGAGACTCCATAGAAACATGCATTGGTGGAGATTGCTCTAGCTGATCACCTACCCCCTTAGATGACCTCAGAAGCTCATCCATGTAGTCAGGTAGTGTCTATGTGTTATTGTGAACTTATTAACATAAATGAAATTTGATACGAACTTATTAATATAAATAATGTATAATTTGATGATGAGTCAAAATCTGTGTATTTATGTACCTAGCCTATGTCACACAAGCCATGCACCCTCCAAATGTCATGGATGACATCACAACACATATGTGCATATGAAAAAACCTAGTCAGGGGTAGACTCTTGAGATATGAATCATTATATAATGGAACTAATGGGTCACGAGGCAATGGTGGTGGTCTGCTAATCTCTCCATGCAATAACCTGTGCACTCGCCAATGTCATTTGTATGTTATCTGCAATTGTATGCATGGTATCAACATCGAGCTATAATGAATCCTCTAGCTTTGTCTGAAATACCACGCTTTGAGACAATAGTGGAAACAACCTTGGAGGCGATGGTACATGCGTAGGGTCCCTACGAGCCCTAGTACGATCATAGCTACATCCCTTTCTGGGTCCATAAAAATCAGATCTAATGTTGGTGTAATATGGCCTCATATGTAGCACCAAATCTGCACATATATACTTTGCAAAGTAAATGGGGACCTCGACATAGTGGGGGAAATGGCCCCAAACTTCAATGAATCGATCATAAACAAAAGGGGATGTATAAACATTCTTAAAATATTTTAGTGGAATTCGAATAGCATGTCTAGCACGATAGTCCAAAGGGATGTCAAACAACTCCCCATGAACATCAATGTCCTTGGTGGTGGTTTTCACCACCTCCCAAATATCTAGGTCTCTAACCTCTAGCCTCTTAATATTATGTATGGAATGAAGGAGATGGCTCTGTGGGCCTGTCCTCTCGTATGTTTGGATCAACCTATTGATGTTGTCCAACATGAAAGTAAAACTACGCCTAGTAGGTGACCTAGCAGGGAGTCTACCTAACTCTAGTGTGATCCATGCATGTTGGGCCCTAACATCCTACAATGTGATAGTGGTCGTAGCATCATTCCACAGAGTGATCGATGTTGTACTATTATCCTCTGCTTCGCCCTGCTAAGGGTCTGCAAATCATAAAAATAATTTAACATATATAACAAACTAAATATAATAACTTATACATTAAATTCAAACACATTAATTGAAGACTATTTAAAAATTAAAGGAAATTTCAAGACAAAAACACATAAAGTTTAAAGAGGATTTAAATATGAAAAAGGATACCCACGATAGGTAAATATGATCCCCTATCTGTAACATGATCATCAATAGAGACAAAAACACTACTTGTGACACTCTGATTGGCATTGGAGTGAGGATCTGCGAGTGGAACATGAACTCTGATTGGGCTACGTGATCTTTCACAAGCCCGACCATGTATAGCTAATTTCCCACACTCCAACGACCTATGGTTGACGGGTGTATGGGAGATGGATCTACATATTAAATATAATACATATGATACATACAAACTAATCCAAAAAACAAATGTTGACTTAGAAAGAATGTTGACAAGAAAATTATTTCTAAACTCAGGTAGACTTAGAGTCCTTTTTTTAATAATTTATCAACGAGAAGTATTGAGTTCCATGTAAACATATTAAAAACAAGTGATCAAATCTAACTTGATATTTTTTTCTCATTTCTAAATATTGCATTTTATTCAAAGAGAAAAAATATGTAAATATATGTAAAAAATTGAAATAAACCTATTTGCAAAACTAATAAAATTGCATGCCAACCAAATACTCCATAAGGCAAGTTCTTATAGTATTTGACTTTGACACATGACATGTACTAGGTGCAAGCACATGAAGACAATGTTTATGGTACAACAAACTACACAATGAAACAATATGGTACCAATTAGAAAAAAATATAAAACACTTATTCACTTTAAATGCACTTTTCATCATGCATTTAATGTATGTATCAATGATGCATTGTTGAAACTTATATATATATTATATATATATAATAAATCTATAAATATATATATACAACAAAAAAATTAGGTTTGGACCTTTAATTGAATCAATATTTTATTTAAGTAATTAATGTTAAAACAAATTACTATATATATATTAAAAAGTATTTAAAACATGAATTAATTGAAATTTAAAATAAAAAAAATAAAAAAATTAAGAAAAAAAAATCTTATCTGATAAATAGAGGTTAATTGTGAGCCATATTCATTATGTCAATCATAAGCACCTAATTATTTATTTATTCGTTATAGTTTGGTTGTTTTATTTTTTGGAGTTTGCTTGGGAATATGTTTGGTCAAATTTGTTTGAAATTTAAAATGCATTTTAAATAAAAAAAAGAAAAATATCTTGAAAAATTATTTCACTAAATTCCTAAGAAAAAACTTCAAAACCTAAAATAATTAGAAAATAAAGCTTTTATGATTCAAAATCAGAAATATTTGATAATAAACATGCTATCATTTCAACTATGAAAAACTTATCCTTGAAAGGGAAAAAAAGGGATTTAGTTATGGCTTTCATAGTTGTTTTTTTGTGGTTTTGTAGGTTGTTTTTTTTGTGGTTTTCTATGTTGTTTTTTATGGTTTTCGTTTGGTGGTGTATCCTTGGATTTCATTTCAATTTTTTTTTGCAACAAAATTTTATTCAAATCGGGAAAAAATGATAAGAAATCTGCCTTGGCCTCCAGACTGTGGTTGGTTTGAGCTTCTCAAGGTCGGTGGGGTTACTGGGCTGCAGGATCGAGCTCCTCCATCTCAGTCAAGCTACTCTTTCCCTAGCGGTCTACTCAAAAAGACTTTTGCAGAGCACGAAAGGGGTTTTTAATGACAAATAGAAGCTCGATCAAGTTCATAGCTCGATCAAGCTCCTGTGTAACCTCTAGTTACATAGGAGCTCGATGAGGGTTTGTTTTAACGATCGATCAAGCTATGTTTAAGCCCTCAAACAACTCGATTGAGGTCTCAAAGATTGCTCTAGCGCTTAAAATTGCTTGATCTAGCCCTTAAAATTGCTCAATCTAGCTCAATTTTTTCACCCAAAATGCGCCCTTACTTGCCAAAAAGTGTAATTCAACTTTATGCATACACCCATTAGTTTTATTAATTACTTGATTTAATTAATATACACCTAATCTGGAGATGTGGTAAAAAATTGGTTTAAAAATAATTATCTTTATTAATCTCACAATAATTATATCAATTATTTTACAAAAATAAAATCAGTAAACTAAAGAAAATAATAAATTGTGAAGAAATCAACATTTAATCACTTTTCTTGAATATATATTATAGAAAAATATTATATGATAAGATAAGAAAAATAAGAAAATGAGATTATATTCTTCCTTGAGTAAAAAGAAGTACAAGTTTAAGATCCTCAATCCTGAGAAGTAGCCTATATAATAATTCTAAATTTGTTATAAAATGGAAGTGCCTAGATTAGAAAATGTAGAAAGTTTTTAACAATTCCTTTTTTGGAACAAAATATTTTATTTCTTGTGTGAGATAGGTATTCTATAGGTAAATATGAGGATAATGAGTAAATATGTTTGTATTTATTTTAATATAAGTAAAAAACAGCTCAACATGAAGACAATGTGTAAGTAGGTTTTTGCTCATTTTAAATAAAGTTAGGTTAAATAAAATTGAAAATACCCCTATAAATACAAAACAATAGTGCTAGGTGCACTTCCAGGTAACTCTATCATTCCTTGCATAACTATATTATTCCTTCTAATTTTAGGTTCTTGGTTCACACACATATTTGGGTTACCATCATGACTCTTCAACTTCTTTATAGAATGACTCATTACATTACATCATGACTCTTCATATTCCAATATTGACACTTGGAATTTCACTTACAACATAATTACAAATAATATTACAATTTACACTTGTACCCATATAAGACAAAACAGGGTATAGACAACTTGACAGCCTAACAAGACAAAACATCATGATGCTTGAGTTTGGGTAAACTCTAACTCAGCAACTTCCACGTGATTCTTCTCGGTCACATATTGGTGCCAAGCTCGGTACTTTGCGAGGACATCCCCAAACTGCGTGATGGTGTATGGATGGAATCAGACTCTAGCCTCCATAACATCTGGGTACAATGACTTGGAGCCTGTTCTAACATCCCTCTCGAGCAAGAGCAACATTATTTTAATTTGGATAGGACAACCAATGTAATTATGCATGTTATGTTTACTCATCTCCAAATCCTCCTTGGTGGCAATCTGTCTCAACTGCTCCAAGTTATCTACAATCTCCTGCCTAACCTGGTGTTTGTGTTTGCATCCTCCTCTGCTGCTAGTTGATTCCGTTCTTGCTCTTTAACTTGTATTGGTGTTGTTTCTTCTATTACGGCACCTTGCCTTTCTTCTTCTTTCTTCTTCTGATTCTCTCCTTGTTCTTTCCTCCTCAACTCCTATTCTTCCATCAATCCTTGTTTTGCTTGCTTCAATCTCAGTTCTTCTTCCTGTAAGATATGATTTTCTCTCTTCCTCCGCTCTACTCTTTGTATCCTCTGCTTCCTCTTCGCTTCTTCTGCTAAAGATGCTTTCATAAGGATTGGATCCACTTTCATCTTACAACTTTGTTCTCACCTTCAACTATAAAGAACCTTTCTATTTCCCTTATCTTGTATGGGATTGTTTCTTTCTGCTGGTGTTGCTTCTAGAGTTGTCCTTTAGATCTTCCTCAACACTCTTTTCTGAAAGAGATTCATTAACTTGTCACCATGTTAGTGTTAATCCCTTTCTAATAAATAGTTGAGTGTCTGCATACACCAACAAGTCTATTGATGTTTTCTCAACTGCTTCCCCATTATTGCTTTTAGTGGTCTCTTTTGAAGCAAATCTCCTTGTTACCATGGCAATAATGACTATTGGAAGAAGTGCTTTACAAGTGTGGTACCTATGGGAAGAAAGGGACACTCACATAAATCTAACATTAGCTTCAACAAATCTACCTTTAAAGCATGATCAAGCAACAAATGGGGAAACTGGAGAGAAGGGTTACGTAATTTTTATCAACAAGGGAAACTGGATGATTGTGGAAACTGTGCATTGCATAGTCCCAGGAGCCAAGGATGAATCCTGGGGCTTAAGACTGCACAATGCATAGTCCCAACCTAGGTAGAGACTGGGAGAGACTGCGCATTACGCACTCTCAGTGGCCAAGGTGACAAGATGACCCTTGGAACTGCATAATGTGTAGTTGGGGCCACCCTGTATTGCACATTGTGTAGTTCTAGAGGCATATTTTGTGGCTTGAGCCTTAGGATTGTGCAGTGCCTAGCTAGGCAAGGTAATATATGGCTAAGGAAAGTGCAAATATTCCCACTGGAAGTGTGAAAAATGTGTAGAAGTGAATGATGATGTGAGCTTGAGTCAAAAATTGACTAAGTGTGAATGAATGAATATGGATCAAGTGCATAAACTATGTTGGCTTGTTGGGGCCTGACCCAGGTTTAGAGTTAATTAGCCAAACAAATCCTTGTACTATTGGCATTTTCGGTAATAGTTCGCAGAGCGCGAACTGAGGTCTCACCCGAAGCAGTATGGGTAGTGCTGGAACTAGGTTTCCACACCCTTGAGATGTTTGAGGGGTTGATTTGGTCCAACTATGGTCCCTTCGCATAGGTTAGTTTTCGCACTTCCCTAGCCTTCGTGCCCGGATACCTTCACCTTCGTGCAACCCTAACCAGGGGTTGTGGGCCTTTTGCGCTGCTGGAGCAACAATCTGTACTATTTCCCTAAGTCCCACCTGAGATCTTACTTATCCTCTTATCACAATTCGTTATCTCCGCATAAACAAATGCCCTATATTATATTTACTTATTCAACACATTCTTTTTTTCTTTTCTTTCTTTCTTTATTCTTTCGATAGGTAAGCACCCACTGGGGATTTGAACCAGTGACCTATCGCAAGGAGTGCCTTAACAGTGCACCCATTCATCGTCAATCCAAAGCCCTATGGGCTACTTATTTAACACATTCATATGAGTTCGCGTAGTAAATAAACAATAGACTTGCAATTCATAGCCAATAATACATAAAATAGGAAAATATATACAAGAATATGGTATAACTTCTCTTTTATTACTTCCTCCCATGATTACAGACTCAACCTGCCCTACGCACTCAGCTGCAGGGGTCTGCACACTTAGCTGTAGATTACTAGGCCTCTGCGCACTCAGCTGCAGAGCCTTCTCCTACTCTACAACCCAATGACATGACTTACAATTCGACTCAATGCTTCATGGACTTCTTAGACTCATTGATCCATCGTTATTTCTACACTTAGAGCCTCGCTCTATTTATACAATCCCATGGTCCGCAGACCATGGGTAGATCTTTCAAATCGACATTACATTACAAAACCAAGGGGAGACAACCCTATGACTCTATTATGACTTTGCGCTCTATGCCCACAAATCACAGAGACTTTACAGTGGACTTCATCAAAATTTGGGCTTTAAGCCCCAAAACATGCCTTGGGGAGATTCCATGCCCAACAGGTCCCCAACATAAACATCGTGACTCGCCCTCAAGTCACTCTGTCGGTGTGGAGGTCTTTGCATAGAGACCCTCCAACTCTGCTCGAACAGTTGCAAGGTTGGAAATGCACTGAGTGGCTGGCTATTGAATCTCCTGTACATGTTGTTCCGAGACCACAGTGTCGGAACTGCTTCCATTGATCTATTTCTACATCCCCTACATGTGTGTGAGCTTCCTTCAATTGTTGTTGTGATGATGAAGGCCTCGTTGATCGCACCCCTTCAAAATGGCATTTCTATGTCGTGTTTCATTCACTTTCTCTTTCAGCGATTTAGCATGTTGCATTCGGGCGAGCCTTTGAGTGAGGACCACTGTTTGCGTGGTCCCTTTGACACTGTCATATTGCTACTGGAGCTCACGTGCCTCTGTCTCCAAGCACTAGATGTTAGGGTACTCCTGCAGATTGGTGAGGACCTCGAATGACTCTTCCAACATTCTGGTGCAGTCCCTTACTGCACTGCTAATCTCTTCCATCCCAATGTACCAGCGCTGGCGCACTGTTCTCTTACTTTTAGGTGAGTGGATGGCTCCTTCTTTAACCACAGCGTTGCTATCTGAAGGTTCAGCTCTAGTTGAACCTTGGCCATGTCTTCTCACGCCTCGTGTACCCCTGCTGCTAATCTATGGATGCGCGCCTTTACTAGTGCATCTGCTGGGATGGCCAGCTCAGGGACCATCTGGCAGGCTTCTTCAAGTACCTACACCATCTGTCAGTTCTGAGACATGACATTGTCACGCTACAAGCTCAACTGTTCCATGTTGATATTATGCTCACTAAGCACCTACAACGCGCGACTCTCCCTAGCCCGCAGTTCTGCAGTAACCCCATCCTGCGAATATGGAGTGTCTCTCGTAGGAGCACAACCATGTTGATCCCGATTCCTTTCAAGGTACTGATCGTAGGCTTGTCGGCCTCTTTTTTGTAGCCAGTGCCCCCTCTGGCAGCACTATTGTGTTGGTTGTCCAAGCGCGTTGCATTTACTCAGCTGCAGTTATCCCTACTATCAGGCTGGTCGAAAGAGTAGCAACTTAAGGAGTGCGCACTTGAAACTCCTAAATCTACACTTGAAGGGCTCTCAACACAATCTGATTCTCCTCCATGAAGTTTTGGAGAACCTCGGTGGTGACATCACGCACCATCTTGCCTATGTCGTGCAGATCCCCCTCTATAATGGTGATCAGGTCGATGGACAATTTATATGCTTTGACCTTCTTGCACAGCCCCGTCCGCTCGCTCGGGTGTTGGCGCTTCAATTGTGTTGACGTTGTTTGTGGGTCTACGCCGCCCTCTTCTTCCTTTGTTTCCATCTCTTTCTCCTGCTCCAGCGGAGGCAACTTCTAGCCCTTGTATGCCTTCTCTGCTGCCTTCTGTGTTGCTGCTTCTACAGCCTTTTTCTATTCTGCTGCTGCCTACGTAGCGTCCCGTGCCTCTTGCGCTTTTTCTACCACTGCTTCTTGCCTTCTCTTTTTTGCCAACTGTTTCATGCGCAGTTTGGCCTCCTCCTTCTTCTGCACAACAGACTTTTCCACCACGACGATGTCTGGGGCGTGCCATTTCGGCAGCCTCGTCTCCAGTACATCAAAAATCACATCATCGGTGGCTATGAAGGGTAGTTCACTCCACTTCTTCGCAAGGTCCTTGTGCAACCTAAGGTATATGTGGTGGAAGTTTGCTTTAAATTCTGCAAAAATTTGCAGGCTATTGTAGACAGTGGGTGATAATCGCAGCTTGCGGTTAATCCCCATTCTGATGTTCATCTCCATGAATACCCAGAATATCTTACTGTCGTGGACCTGGTTCGTGTCCTTAGTGGCCCATAGTGAAGCGTACTTCGCAGCCTTTGGGAGATCCCTTGTAATCGTGGGGAAGTGGCTGTCCTCCAACAATTCCCCTGCCACCAGCACTATGGATAGCAGAAGCCATGCATAGTAGAATGTTTTTCCTTATTCTTGTGCCTCGCGGAAATTTTCTAGGAACTCCTTACATAAGAACTCGGACCAGCTAAACTGGAACCCCCCACACACTACTCAGCAAGTGCAACCACTGGCGTTGGCACCTCATCCGCATGGCACTTCCACATGAGCTTACGTGCTAGTATTTGGGTCACAAATTTAACTGCTTTGTTGTTTATTTTAGAGATGGCGTAACCCCTTTTCTTCTTCTCTAGCTTGTATTTCTTTTTCATGGCCTTTGCGATGGCCAAATCACTACTCTTCCCCTCCAAAATATTTGCGGGTCTTGTCCTGTACATGGGAGCTAGGTAATGCGATGGATTAAGTGGTCCGTGATGGGGATGGGCTCCTCCAACCACAAAAACCCACCATGCACCAGGAAAAGGAGCTACTTGATGACGAAGATCATCACTAGGGTATGGTGGTAATGCAGCACCCAGAGCAGGGTTAGCAGTCTTGCCTTTTCAACTCCGTGTAACCACTTTCATGGCTCCAATTCTGTAACTCCCGCCGCGGTGTTCTGCTTAGGCTTCATGATCTGCTTGGTCTCTAGGTGAGGTAATTTCTCGTGATCAGTGAGATCCCAATATTCAAATTTCAAGTTTGGCACTCATCCCAGGTGCGTGCCCTCAAAGATGATGTCGTCTAGGAGGAGTGGAATTTGGAGAGAGCTCTTACTCTCGTCGAGGTCCTTGGGCACTTTTTCCTTCCCCTTCTACGGGGGGATATATGTGGGCAACTTTGTTGGAGGGTGCAAAGGCTTAGTTTCTTCCTCCATGCCCTCGTCCTCATCTTCTTCAATTATGAGGTCCTCTAGGTCTTCTTCCTCCTTGTCGCTTTCCAGGTTAACTGCTTTCCCTTTTTCTTCCATCGTTAATCTGGTGTGTAGCAGGTTGCGAGGGGACACACACACACCAGAATCATTAGCTATTTGTCTTTCTTTGGCCTTGGCATGTGCAGTGATTTAGGGATTTCCACCACAATCCTGGTGCCTTCAAGGTCATCTTCTACAATCAAGGCCTGCGCGGCCTCTTCGATGGTCATCTTTGCAATTTCCCTAGCTTCTTCAAATGCTGCCATCTTGCTCATCCAGAAATCTCTCAATCGCTCAATGAAGGCCTCAATCAACACTCTGCACAGGGCAACTAGGTCTTAGCTTAGAATACATGGGGTATATGACAGATCAATCGCAAAGGACCAAGTGTTGTTTGCTAGGTAAGCCTTTGTAATTTACAGTGCTTGACCGTTCCCACCAAATCCGGTCCATTAATGCTCCCTTGGCGGCAGATTTTCCCAAAACTTGCCCATAAAGCGCATCTTAAATGCTTTTCGCCCACTCCATTTGGTCTCAAGTCAAGCATCATGTCGTGAATAGTGCCTACAATGGTCACTTTCCAACCAACCTGCGCGGCAGTGCAACTCACCTTGCGCGGTTGCAGACCTTGTGGCACTTTGCTCCTGTGCCCAGGTCCTACATCACTCAGCTCTCAGGCAGAGTAGTTTATAGCCTCATGCCTCGTTTCAACTTCCTGGAGCACTAAGATTGTACTTCCCACGGCTATTCAGGTGGCTGCGCCACCTGTATAGGGTTTTAGGCAGTCATCCATCACTTTTCTTGGAAAACATCCACCTTTATTGTTACTGGTTGTGCCACTCACTTTATCATCTGCAGTGCACCATCATGGGTGGTCCATTTAGTAATATGTGGTCCAATCCAAGGCATCGAGCTGATCAACTCTCGGCGGTAGTCCCCAAATTTGTCAACATGATCGTGCGCACCTTGTTTTATCACCCTGGTTTTCTTATCGAGAAAATCCTTCTTTATTTCGTCCTCAAGCTTCTTGAATTCTACTTCCACCAAAGCACTTTTCTCCCTTAATCACACCCTTTCTTTCATAAGTTCTTGGAGCCTAAGATCACCCTGTCCGATTTCTTCCTCATGTCCCAAGCATTCTGCTTCATTCAGCTGCACAATCCCTTCTTCCAAGGCTTTGCAAGCTGTCATATCTACCGGTGTTGTGATGCACGGACTAGGAATTTTATGCTCTATGGGGATTAGAGCGTCTGCTTCATGCTCCAGCCTTGGAGGCATCTGCTTCATTAGTTTCTTGCACGTTGTGCTATAAGCCCACAGAACATCTGGTATGCGTAGGTCCCAATCAGTCTACTGCGCATCATATACCTTGTTTAGCGCTTCACATACTTGATTAAAGGCTTCTGTGTGGATAACCTTCTGCCCACTCATTCTTTCCATACTTCGATGTTCCAACCTAAGGGGTCATTCACGCAATTGCCTCACCCGCACATGCTTACTAACCTTGTCTCCTAACGTGAAGTCTGTGTGCATCTGTGTAGGCTTTGTAACATATGCATGTATCTATCTGGACAAGTCCGCACGTGGATCATTCCGTCTAACAATCTTGTTTGCTAATAGCATCTAAGGCTTCCCAAACGATATGCGCATTAGTCTCCTACATTCACGCCAGTCCTCAAAGCTTCCTTGTTGCATGCCCCACCACCTCGCTGGCGTAGCGCATAGTGCCGATTTCAAAGCCTCGAAACGTTGAGGTTCCAACACTTTTCTTTCGAATCGGTTTAGGAAAGCATCTACCTTACTTAATCCATCATACGCAGGTAGATCCCTTACTTTCGTTGATACACAGCGCAACGATCTTGTCATCATATTGCAGTTCAGCTTGGTTACCTCATGTAACTGGTTCTGCCATCACTCTATCTCCTTGTTAGAATTCGACATACAGGAGCTTTCGCATTCCCATGAAATCCTTCCATCGGCGATGGGATTTACCCATTATTTCTCTTGTGTAGTTATCTTGTATATGCATTTCAAGTCGTCATCGCTTTCATAGTCATGCACTATTTCTATGTAGCGTGATCCTTCTGTAGGGTCTAAAGGTACAACTACGCGCATATACTTTTTCTCAAAAATCATCTTGCACTTCTTCAGATTTATCACCCCATTCATGTCAGTGGCCCAATCTATTCCTAATAGCGTATGGTAGGGATTTCTATCATCAACAATCTCTATCACTTCAAAATCTGCAAGTGCGCTTACTCCTTCAATATCCACGGTGATTCCCTATAATCTTCCCATAAGTAGGATCTTTTACTGGTTCGCCATTCGTAGTTGGATAGGAGACCATTACAACATAGGCCTCCCCATGCACTCCCATGTCTGCTTTGGCAGAATGTTCGTGTCCAATCCCAGGTCCATAATCACTTGGTCCATCTCATATTCCCCAATCTGTGCGATCAATCTCATTTCTCTTCCCGTCCTCATCGCATGCTTTCCAATCTTGTGGATTACGCACAGTTCTCCTAGCGCGGTCCCAACGCATCTATTTATGAGTTCCAGTAGTGCCTTTACAGCCTTACTGTCGTGTAGTATCTTCGTGCATGTTTCCAGGAAAATGGTGAGCATCAATGGGTCCATTTCTAGCTCCAGCCTTTCTTTGCTTCCTGAAGCGGAGGCATCAGTGAAGCTCTTCCTAACTTCCATGAAGGTTTCCTTAGCGCTCTCCAAATCAAAATCTGGTTCTTTCGTCGAAGCCTTGCGAACCCAAGTATTATCTTCAGGCTGCTTGCCTTTGTCATCCCCTCTCATAATTCCACTTTGGAGCACAATGTTCACATTAGGGTCTTCCTCACGTGGCTCAGACCTCATCATTTGCAGGTTCTGAGTCGAGGGAAGTTGGAGCGCTTCTTTGTCATGCACCCGCATTATTAGTCTGGGACAATCCTCCGTCTCATGATAAAAAAATGTACAATATAAGCATGATGGATGCGATGGATTCATACAATCATGGGCATAATGTCTTGGCCCTTCGCAATTGTAACTTATCAGTTGTTCGTGACCTCTTCCAGGTCCTCCCCCACCTCGGCCTCATCCTCGCCCCTGAAATCTAGTTTGCGGCATCCCTACGTTTTGGTCAAGGGGTCGCATTTCAGCTTGAACTCTATAGGTATGAGTCCTATCCATCATCAGTTCATAACTTCTACAGGTGCACTCATCCTGTCCTACTGACCTACAGAAATTACAGAACAACTGTTGTGAATTCTACGTGTACTTATGCAACAAATGGCAGTTGTTCGTAGCATGCTTTCCTCCTATTTGACAAATTCCGCACCACAACGCAGGCGCTGCACTAGGTCTTGCTTGTGCCTCCATTCTTAATGGCATCGGTCCTCCTCCCGCGAGGTAATTCACGAACACCGAGAAATGGTCCTTGTCATGTCCCTGACCCTTGCACTTTATGCACCATACCTTATCGTGCACTTTTGGGCGAGCTGTCCTGTCCTATTTCAAACTTTGCATCTCAGGGCACAAGTTTTTCAAATACACGTGGATCTGCTGAACTCCCAAGTTAGGATCTTGTATCAGGGTTTCATGTAGCCTCATTGTGATTTCTAAGGCCTCAGCCTGAGTTGTTAGCCTCTGTTGTGACAGCATGTTCCTTAAATGCGACATTAGTGATGTTACAAACCATTCACAGTGTTGTCCATCGTCAAAGTCATGTTAGCTTCGCGAATCATACACTTCAGTCTCTGATCCAACTACCAAGGGGTCTCATCTGGTAGCATCGTGATCTCCTTGAAACCAATTATTGACTGCGCCTCTGACTTCAGTCTACTAAATTCTATGTTTAGCGCAGTTTGGATATCTGCGATCCCCACATTTGGATTGTCATTAGAATGCCTAATATACCAAGTCAGTGCGTGAACCTGTAGAGCGCTGACCAACATCACTTTCTTTATATTTTCATCTGTAACTCCCTGTGCTTCCCATAGAGCTTTTATCATGAACCAAAACTGGTCTGGATCTTCATTTCCTACTCCCTTGAACACTGGCAGCTTTATCGCGCTTACCATATTGACTTGGGGTGGTGGCGGAGGTGGTATGGGAAAAGATGGGGGTGAAGAGGGTGAATATGGTGTTGGTGTGGGTGGGGGTGGTATGCGCAAAATCCTATGCCTTATCAATTTGATCACACTTCTTGGTGAGACCTTTGCGAGCTCTTCCTCGTTCCCTCACAAAGGTGAAATCAAGGGGCTAGTTTCTAGTTCTGTACTACCTTAATTTTTGTAAATTCTCCCACTTCGCATAGCCCTAAACATCAATGTATTTGCATAATCTACTTTTCACACAGTATCATTTTAATCCACATGTTCAGAGACTTAATGTACTTACCTCACGGTCCTTTGAGGAAGCGTTGTTTTGCCTCGCTATAGCTGACTGAAGTATCTACTGCGAACTCAGTAATCAATCCTTCTATAATTCGATCGAGCTAGTGATCAACAACGTGCGTGATCTTATCCCCCGATGCTTCCAATCTGTGCACCAACTCTAGGGTCCACACAATAGTTCTGTCAAGATTGCACCTTCCTTGGCTATCTACTAGCTTCGTGATCCACTCGTATAACTTAGTATGGAAATATGCGAAGAAAATTTTGTGGATGTCTGTGTACAGGTTGTAGTCTAACAAATTTTCTTTTTATAGTCGCGGATTCCTATTCTCCTATGCTGCAAACTCATGAATCTTCCTATCCAACCAATATTCAATTTCTTTCTTGGTTGGATTCCAGTGATACAACATCAAACATCTCTATGCAGATCCTTGTCGCAGCAATGGAAGCGTTTGTTGGCTTGTTGGGGCCTAACCCAGGTTCAGAGTTTATTAGCCAAACAAATCCCTGTACTGCTAGCCCTTTCAGAAATAGTCCATGGAGCGCCAACTGAGGTCTCACCCAAAGTAGTATGGGGGGAGCTGGAACTAGGTTTCCGCACCCTTGAGATGTCTGAGGGGTTGATTTGGTCCAACAGTGAGTCCCTTCATGCTGGTTACTTTGCACACTTCCCTAGCCTTCGTGCCCAAATACCTTCGTCTTCATGTGGCCCTAACCAAGGGTTGTGGGCCTTCCATGCTACTGGAGTAGCGATCTGTATTATTTCCCTAAGTCCCACCCGAGATCTTACTTATCCTCTTATCACAGTTAGTTATCTCCGCATAAGCATATGCCCTATATTATATTTACTTATTCAACACATTCATATGAGTTCACGCAGTAAATAAATAGTAGACTTGCAATTCATACCCAATAATACATAAAACAGGAAAAGATACAAAGGAATATGGTAAAACTTCTCTTTTATGAATTCTTCCCACAGTTATTGACTTGACCTGCCCTGTGCACTCAGCTGCAGACTACTAGGCCTTTGCGCACTCAGCTGCAAAACCTTCTCATACTCTATGACCCAAAGACACGACTTACACTTCGACTCAATGCTTCATGGACTTCTTAGACTCATTGATCCATTTTTATTTCTACACTTAGAGCCTCGCTCTATTTATACAATCCCATGGTCTGCGGACCATGGGTAGATCTTTAAAACCAACATTACATTAAAAAAACAAGAGTGAACAACCCTATGACTCTATTATGACTTTGCGCTCCGCGCCCACAGATTGCAGAGTCTTTACAATGGACTTAGTCAAAACTTGGGCTTTAAGCCCCAAAACATGCCTTGGTGGGATTCCATGCCCAACAACCTAATCAAATGAAGGGAAATCAAGTATGTGAGTAGAGTCATCACAACGACGACCATCGATGCACAAATAGGAAAACTAGTGTGACACTTATGAAAGGAAAACAAAACTTAGAAGAACACTTCTAAAAGCTAAAATAAGTTGAAATGTCGACAACCATGACAAGAAATAATCATAACACTACTCACACAAGAAAAATGACAAAAAGTGACAGAAAAAACGGCAAAAGACAATAAAAGAAAAACTCACCTGGAAAAGTGACAACTCCACCAAAGGTTTTTCTTCAGGAGTGTTATAGATCAAAGATTGAATGTGTAAATGGGCTCTAGAGGCATCAATTAACTAGATTTGAGCAAATGAGGTTTTATGACTCACATGCCTAAAATCAAGGAAAAAGTGACACTTGGCAGAAATTTCCAAAAAATAGCAATGTGTCACCTTCAAGAAACTAATAATGCATCCCTATTTCCTAGGGATGATTTTTTCTTCTTTTTTTTCATTTTTACTTTTCTTGGGGAAACTTTTCATGCACACTTTCAGGAAAGACAACGCAATTCTAGGGAACTAGGCAACTTTCCGGCTCAGTGCACTCTTCAGTTTCTAAGCTAAGTGAGGGATTGCGTAGTTTCTGCGATTAGTGTTGGGTTTCCTTTCATGACTGCGAGTCATAACTATGCAATTCCCATCATCAAGGTTGCTTCCCCTCAAGTATTGTACAATTTCTAGAGGCAAGTCCACAACTGTTGTCAAACCAAGTCAAGAGATTAGCTTGTGAGTTAGAAAGATCATCTAGATGTGAAAAAAAGAAATAAAAAGAAAAAATGAAAAAGATAAGTCTCAATAAAAGCATGAATACCTAAATAAGTGCAATATGATCTCTTGTGGATAGGAAAGAAGGCTCCAAAATCAAAGCACAGGTAAACTTTTGGAGGGTGGTTATAACTGCTACAACATTGGCGACACACTGGTAGAACTCCAACTCTCTGTATGGATCTTGTCTCATGCAAAACAGGTCTAACTCTTCTGGAAGTATTGTTTAGTTCATTGATTACAACTTATTTTCTTAGCTTGAGTTAAAGATATAGTCCCTACCATTCTCTTCATTGGCAACATACATACTAAACCAAGTTAGACTGAGTTGTTTCGATTGGGGATGAGGAGTATATAATTGCACAAGTAAAAGTGATTGTCAGAGTCTTAGTTTTCATCTGTGATGTTTGTCCACTACCAGCAGGCCTATACAATACCACGGTGGAGTCACTTCAGGAAAAAAAGCATTTCTCCACTTCTAGCGAGCTTGGACAATCCCCCATTAAATTTGTTTGCTTCACCTCTCCATGCAGGAAGCATTTCTCTTGTTTCACCCTTTATTTCATTTTCATTTTTCATATATTTGTTCAAAATACTGTTCGTAGGAACTTATTTATTTCATGGGGGTAGAAGAGGGATCCCAACTTACTGAGAGCAGAAGAGGTTGTCCCTTCAAAGAAGGATATTTATATACACCTCTGACATACTTGTGAAGGTTTTCCTCCCCTCCTTACTCTACTCGACTTAATTGAAAAGGATTAACTGAAAATAGAAGACCAATTACAGTAGGTGGTACTAGTTAAAAGTGCAAGTATCATGATTTCACTTGTGAATTCCTCCTCCCCTACTTACTCTACTCGACTTAATTGAAAAGGATTAACTGAAAATAGAAGACCGATTAGAGTAGGTGGTATTAGTTAAAAGTGAAAGCATCATGATTTCACTTGTGAATTTCTCTGAAAGGAATTTGCAACAGAGTATCATTGACTAAAAGAAATGAAAGATTCACATAAAGGGGGAATAGACAGATAACCAAGTGTTGATAGAAGTACAACTTTCTCTTGGAATTCACCCTACTTGTCTAAGAATCCAAACACGGTCTCATGCTGAATCTACCCGATGATAGAAGTAAAAAAAACAAACAAAATGAAAGAAGCGGAGTGGAAATTTAAATAAAGCAAATCAAAGAAACAAACAAGAAAGGAAAACAACTACTCCTACTCCCAACAATGAATAGGCTATGTTAGGCTCACGTGAAATGATACAAGCATAACAACAAACAAAAAAGATAAGACAATGCAAACCAAAATGTTCAAAGTTTGAAAGAAAACGTAAAAAATAAAGAAAGAAATGTGTCTGGAGACATTCTATGGGTGCATGGTGGTGTGTAGACACACTACGACCTCAAGAAATGCAAGCTCAAACTTTCGAACTGCGAAAATGGGAAAACATAAAGAAAGAACAATTTTTTCACTTTGCAATCATGCTCACCATGTAAGACTCCTCTAATGATTGAGCGATGGGATCATGTGATAAATATGGAAGATGTGAAAATTGTAAAATAGATTGATTTAAAATGTGTACAATGAAGTGATGAGGATCCTAGAAAGATTAAGCACATTTCTGATCGGAAGTGGAATGGACCTCAAGACCACGAGAACATGATATAACCATTAGCGTAGGCTGAAGTGCATCGACAGCTTGGGGAAATTCTATTTCACCAGAAGATGGATCATCAAAGATCGGTGACTTAGAAAGATCAACAGTGGAAAAATTAGAATCATGACTAAATGAATCAATGAAAAGATCATGATAGCCATGATCAGAAAGTTCAAGATTACAAACAAAGGCATCCTCATGATCTGACGAATCATAAAGAGGGGATGATGGAAAACGAGAAATTTCACCCTCTATATTTCTAGAAAGATAAGATGAGAGATTGGGATGATCGGGTTGAAAATATTTATCCTCTTCGCATTCAGATGAAATATTGGCATTCCACATGTTCTGAGAATGATTAAAAGTAGTGACATCAACAAAAACTGAATTTTCACAAGATTCAACAGGAATGACAGAATCATAGAAAATATCAGGATAATGTGAAAGAGATGCAGGAGGAAGGAGGTCATCTTTCATCATAGATTCTTGTTCAAATTTAGACTCCCACACATACTCATCAAAAATGATATCACAAGTTGTTTGTTCAACACCAACTCCATCTAGAACTTGATCCTCATGAACATCACGAGATAGGTTCAAAACAGGTGAACACAACACATCATAATCTGGAGGATCAGAGGGACCAAAGGATGGATGTTATAGCTCCAAATCTCACTATTATGGTTTGTGATGCTGCACTCATGGCCTAGGGCAACCCCTCCTTCCAGACCTGGTCCAAAATCTAAAAAACAGTTTTTTATTCCCTGTACGTGACATTGCCCTGAGTTAAACGCGTGTATACGCGGGTCCATATATACCCAACCTGCGTATATGTATTAAAACACTTAAAAAATTATAAAACTCCTTATTTTCGG
>APFE031526657.1:160891-184359 GCA_000404065.3 Pinus taeda | reverse complement strand
GGTTGAGTACTTGCAAAGTTTCACATTTGTACTAAAACACATTAGTGGGCAATCAAATAAGGTAGCAGATGCACTTAGTAGGAGAACGTTGCTTTTACAGGAAAGCACGATGCAGATTTTAGGCTTTGAACATTTAAAAGAGTTGTATCCGACCGACACTGAGTTTAAGGAGGCCTATGAGGCTTGCCAAAACCCGTTGTTACGAAATAACAGCATGTGGTTAGACTATAATCTACAGGAAGGATTGCTGTTTAAAGGAGGGCAGTTATGTATTCCCAACTGTTCTATGCGGGAAAACATTATACAGGAAAAACACAGTGGAGGCCTGGCGGGACATTTCGGTATCGACAAAACGATTGCTCAGGTGCAGCATTTTTATTTTTGGCCAAAGTTGCAGCGGGATGTGCAGAGGTACGTGACTAGATGTAAAATTTGTCAATTGGCAAAAGGTCACAGTCAGAACACTGGACTTTATATGCCATTAACATTCCTAGTCGACATGGATTCAGTTAGTATGGATTTTTACTGGTTTTTCAAGACACAACGAGGCTTTGATTCAGTAATGGTTGTGGTAGACCGATTTTCAAAGATGGCACACTTTGTACCATGCAGGCAAACCAGCGATGCTACTTACATAGCACATCTTTTCTTCACTGAGATTGTGCGGCTGCATGGACTTCCAAGATCCATTATCTCTGACAGAGATGTAAAGTTCACCGGTCATTTTTGGAGAACTCTGTGGAAAAAGTTGAATACCCAGCTACAGTTCAGCTCCGCTTATCATCCACAGACGGATGGATAGACGGAGGTAGTAAACCGAAGTCTAGGAAATTTACTTCGAAGTCTAACAGGTGAAAATTCCCGGACTTGGGACCGTGTACTTGCTCAGGCGGAATTCGCATACAACGATTCCCCTAACCGCAACATAGGTTACAGTCCGTTCCAGATTCTGTACGACATGCATCCGAGAGGAGTGCATGAGTTACGAGATTTGGGGAAACTTGAGAAACGGAGCGCTGATGGGGAAGATTTCACCCAAGCTATGAGCAATTTGCATGAACAGGTTAAACTGAAATTACAGGACAGCAGTCAGAGGTATAAACAGCGAGCTGATACAAAGCGTCGGGAAGTTCAGTTCAACGTAGGGGATGAAGTCCTTGCGTACTTACGTAAGGAACGGTTTCCAAAGCGAGAGTACAGCAAGCTAAAATTCAAGAAAATCGGGCCCTGTAAAATCATTCGCAAATTTTCTGCGAACGCCTATGAGTTACAGTTGCCACCAGGGATCGGTATTTCCCCTATTTTTAACGTGGCAAATCTGTTTCCTTATGGCACAGGTTCAGCAGATAATGCAGCAGCAGAGCCACCGCGGGACACCAATTGTGAAGGAGATTCGTGGACGAGACAGATGCCGATGGCACCACCCGTTGAGATCGAAGGGATTTTAGATACACAGATAGCTAAGCGCACACGCAGGAAAGAGTATTTGTGGTATTTGGTAAAATGGAAGAACCGTCCAATAGAGGACAATTCGTGGCTTAACGCGACACAGATACAGAAAGCAGGCTATTCTGTCGACGACCTCATGGAACGGAGCCATGACTTTTTTCCACCCCGGGAGCCTGATGCAGGAGCATCCAGCTCTGAGGAGACAGAAAGTGGTTGATGGTCTCATGGAGAGACAAGAACACACAGTCATACATGCATAGCTGGACAAGTGTCAAACTTGTCAGTTATTTTATTTTATTTACTTGTTTTATTTTTCAGAAGGTCGATAGGACCAAGTAAATTAAAAATTGTGAACTGTTATTTTTAAATAGGAATTAGCATCAGAAAGTAGGTTGATAGTTAATTAGTGTCTTTATGGAATGTGTTAGTGAAAAACAGTTATAAGTGACTGGACAGTTATCAATTCTGTTGGGGCAGTTCTACTTGAGCAAAGAACAGTTATGCCTCAAGGAAATAAAAGGAAAAAGATAAGCATTGTAAACGATTCCTCAGACAGAGAAACAAAACAGAGACAGTCATTTTTCAAATAAATATTTTATTCTATTTCTCAATTATATCACCACTGTATAGTTAATTTTACATGCATCATAATATAGTTTCTGTGTAACAAATTGGAGTTGGAATAATAAGACAGAGAATCAACGAGAAGAGCAGAGCGGCATAGAGATATAACTATCACCTACAGACAGGAGAACGAGAAACTACGAGAGCAGACAACCTTCAGACGGAGCGAAATTTACGAAAAGCACAGAGCACAGTTATACAAATATCATTTCCAGACAGAGGCGAATGAGAATTCGAACATACAAGTAAACTTTCAGGTAACCCGAAAAACAAACCCTCACATCATATTTATGAACAGAGCAAATGCCGGAATGTAACAAATATATATCTGAATCATTTCACTAACCTATTGTAATAAAGCAAATACAGTCCAGGCGTTTCACATTTCTTTCAAATAGAAATTTCATTAAAAAGGCAGAGTCTCGAAACAGTCTTTCGGGCAAATATTCGTTACAACCATAAACCAAATTAACACAACAAGGAGTCACCAACAGAACTGGCGAACAGGGGTTTCGAACAACCCGAGGGTTTCTACCAATCTACCGCAACAACTACAGGACGAGGGTTTGAAATGACGAGAACCCATCTTGCTAAATAACCAGACAGTGCCATACAGGACGAGGGCTTGAAGCCACTGAATACCCATCAAGGGTTTTAACAAAAACTAAGTGACAATATTACATAAGCAAGGGCCGAGACCAACGAATAGAACCGAAGGAGGGTTACACAGATAACATAACCATTTATTTTGCCGCTCAGAAGACGGACTACCAACAAAACAAGACTCATAACTATAAATAAGTTACAGTCAACTACATGGGGAGACACTACCCGTAAGGGAAGAGCTAGAGAACTCGTCAGGAAGCGTGGAGCACATCGAACCACAGAACCGACTACCTGGAACCACCTGCAACGAAATGAGAGCAGGTTAGAGATATGTACAAACACAAATAAACGTTTGAAATCAAAAACCGGAAGAGGATTGGAGCAAGAATCTCACCTGAAGCTAAGGGAACCGAGTCGAAGACCACCATAACTACTAAACCCTGAAAGACCAGTAACAGGTGCGTTAAAATCGGAGGGATAAGGGCTAAACCAGTCCAACAGGGAACCATTATTTACCTGAGAAACAAGGTTGAAGCGCGGAAGCTCGGAGGAAGACCTGTCACGAAACAAATTCATCAACCAAACGAATGGAAACAGCATTTGCATAGTAAAAATCAGTCAAATACACAGTGAACAAGACTGTCATCGTGCAGAGCAGAGGGTGCCTTTACAGGCCACCGAAACCTTACCTCCATAGCTGTAGAGGACCAGAGATATCCATACAATCGGCGCTTGAAACCAGAACAACGAAGGACAAGAGTTCCCCACAGTCACAGAGCAAGCCTTTCGGCACAGCGGAGGAGTGAAAATGACAAATGAGTAGAGTAGGGTTGACAAAAGGCGAAGTGTCGTGCGAGGAGAACCGGCATGTGGAGGTCGATAACTGGCAAGGCCCGTTGAAACCCTAAAACAGTTACCGAGAGAACGTACCAGGGATTTAAGTCAACCATTAATTCATTCAGGACGCAAGTCTTGTCAACAGCAGATACATTAGAACCGGCGGGAGGCCATCAGAGAGGATTTGAGTAAGCGTTAGGAAATCCAAGAGAAAGTGTTTTTCATCTTCAAACCTCTTAGTATCGCAAATGTGACAAATGTTTTCATCCCAAGGTGTTTTGGGAATAGATCAATACCCTGTTTCACTTTGAAGCTCATGAGAATTAGTTCTTATCTTTACAATGTTCATTTTAACGAACAAAAATTTTTGGTAGAAATCACATAATAAAAATTTTTGCCAACGCATTTCAAACCATCGAGTATAGTTTCACCAAAAATTTATATTCGTTAATCAATATAGATCATAAAAACCTGAATTCAAAAATGTTCATTTTCTTTTTAGCATTGATAAAAACAAAAATCTACAAAATTTAAAAATCAAAATATCCATATTCCTTTAACTTAACATATCAAATGAATTGTAACCTATTCCAAATATTTCACAATCTACATTTCCATAACATCAAAAAAAAAAGTTATTTAAATTTTAAATTTATCCTTTGTGTATGTGACTTTAATATTTTTTAAATATTCCCGTAACCTTGTTATTCCAAATAATTTCACAATCTCCATTTTCATAACATGAGAGAGTTATTTAAATTTTAAATGTATCACAAAATTCTACTAACTTTGGGTACATAAAGTTTAATATTTTTCAAATATTCCCATTTTTTAGATGTAAAGGAGAAATTCCCTCAACGAAAAGAAAAACTCTTCCACTTTTTTTTAGATGTAGAGAAATTTATTAATCGAAAAAGAAAAGATCCAAGCTTTTCAAAATAAACTTTTAAAGTTTATTATTATCCGTTCATTATAATAATTATGTTTTTATTAAATTTTATCCATCAATTAAAAAAAAAAATTATTAAATATAATTTATTTTTAATATTAAAATTATTCGTTAATTTTATATATAAATAAATATTAAAAAATTAATTATATAATATTATTAATTTAAATTTTATTATATCTAATTTTTTTTTTAGTTAAGGTTTTGTATTATATTATCAAAATTTCAAAAACATTATATGTCAACTATTGAACTATAGACATCATTGCTACTACACTAGGCAAAGTACCAAGCTTAAGAGCTAACAAGAGAGTTGCTCTGAACAAGATTGAGTCTGTAAGGAAGCCAAGACAACTTGTGTCTTTGTTTATTTCCGAAACAAAAGTAGCACAAGAAGAGAAATTGTTAGAATTACACATTACAGAGGAGGGTTGGGGAAACGGTGGTGGCGCTGCAAGGAACACTGCTCTCTCCTCTGTGTGGTTGTCGATATGCTCTACCCGGGTCTCCAACACACAGAGGTGGTCATTTGTTTGCTAAAGCTGTTGCCGAAGGCCATCTAGAGAGTCCACGTGTTCATTATGCATGTGTTGGAGGTCGTTGATGTAGGCCACCAATTCATTCCAATTGTCATAGCGTAGAGTTTCCATGCTCAAATGGAGAGTGTTCAGTTAAGCCGCTATGGAGTCCAAGGTAGTCGGGGCCTCTATGTGGCCATGTCAGTGATCTGGGGATATGGTTGCCTCTGCATCAGAGTGGCGGCTCTCGGTCGACTTTGAACCCGAGCTAGGTATGCTGTGTGGTGGACGATTCTCCATACGGTGATCGACTCCTCCTCTGTGGGCACGACTTGACTATCGCACATGTAGTTGGCTCCTCCTCACCCGTTACACGGATCTGCCTACTCTAAGCAACCCACCACACCAATCGAATATGAACCAAACACAGAAAAACACGCATTACCTCCCCTGCATCGATGATCTGAGTGGATATTTGTGGCCACCAGCCTATTCCACTTGGACCCCCACCATTGTTTCTTTCAGTTTTCAGTTTCCTTATTTGTAGCACAATTTACTATTTTTGGTAGTTTTGAGGGACCTGAATTTCTGGAGTCGTTTTGAGACCCTAATTAACATTTTTTGGGAAAACTTGGACCAACATGGCACATAGATTGATGTTGGTCATTCAAAAGTTCTAGTGCTCGGATAGATATTTTTAACAATGTATTGTGCACGTCAAACGGAGATCATATGCCAAAGTTACGACCTGGGAAGTTGATGTACCAATTTACCCAAACGGGGCCCATAGTTTGGCGCTTCATCTCCTAGGGTTAGGTTTTTGGATGTTTAGGGTTTTTTATTGTTTCTCAATAATAAAAAGGACTTTGAGCCTCATTGTAACACAGTTTAGAGGCATGTAGACGCCATGTCTCTTCTCAGAGATAAGCTACCATTGCCCGAGCTAGTCTTATTTCCATTCTACTTGTAAGCATATTTCAGTATTTGATATTAATGAAATGAAGTGCTATTTCTACTGCATCTTTGTATTTATGGTTATATCTGTAATTTTTTGCATTCCTGTTTAAATCTGGATCAGTCGAAGTTCTCAGATTTCCCAGTGCAATTCTCGTGCACCTCCCCATTGTTTGGCGGTGCGCTGGGTGGTGCATTGCAGACCACGAAGGTAGACCAACCACTCCCGAGCAAGAGCCATGCCCCACGTTCTCTGCCTAAATGTTGCTCTAGAGGAGCAATTCCTTGCCGGAAGAAGATTGCAATTCCCCGGGACACCAGACCTGAGACTGCAATTCTCGTTGTTGTAGTTTGTCCTATGCTCTCTCGGATCCCACAGCTAAAGAGCTTGCTAGTTTTAGTCCCCCTGCATACCCTTCAATCTCGAACACATCCTGCACCGTCGCCTCAAGCCTCCGCCTAAGCTAGAACGCCAATACCTTGTTGCTCTCCCTCACCCAACACTCCCTCCTCATCCCCCACCCATTACAAATGACCACATAGCTGCCTCCTCTCATGCATTAAGTAACACTCATGGGAGAACCTGATTCCCAATAGCCATTAAATCGGGTATACTGTGCGTGGAAGCCTAACTGGCTCCATGCTCCAACGTGCAACCCCTGTCTCTTTGATTGGACACCCATCAAAATTTATTCAAAAAACTATTAAATACAAAGAAATAATTATAAAAATTGACTAAAAATATTAATTAATTATTAATAAATAGTTTTTTATATTAAATTATAATTTCTTAATTATTTAATATTATAAAATTTTCTTAAAAAATTAGTAATTTTTTTGGTTGAAACATTAATTCCCATTTAATTTTGGAACATAGTCGTCACCCTAAACATCGCCACTTTCTTTTAAAAGTTGTACTCCAAAGCCAATAGTACTCCAATGGCTTTGGAGCATTAATGCAACTACGTTTTTAAACCAGAATTAAAAAACGTTTTAAAAAACCTTTCAAAAACCTCCACCCCTCTTATCTAAGGTTTTTGTGAAGTCTTTTTGGAGAATTTTGTTACATCTTATAAAATCAAATCTTTACTAAAAACCTAAAGTAAATAAATTTTTCATTTTGGTTTCCTCTTCCTCTTGAATAATTAAATAACTTTCCTTTTCTATTTCAAATAATTAAATAATTTTCATATTTATTAAAAAAGCTTAGTCTAAACATTGTGCTTTCTATCCAATCCCTTCTAATAAAATGGTAGTGATCTCACAAGATTTCCAACTATATTGTCTATGTCTTTGCTTTTCTTTATTGTAATTGCATTGAAGGACTCTCTATAGCCTAATAAAAATAAAATGTTATTGTGTATATAAATAATATTAACGTGTTTTTATTTAATTTCTAAGAAAACCTACGTGGGAGAAGGGAATTTTGGTATAGAAATTTCGCGGAGGGCCAAAGAGTAGTAAATTGAATTGAGTGATTTAATCCAATGTTCCCATTCATTGGAGGATGTTGATGACATTACTCCTGGAGGTAAAGGGTGCACTGGAGGATGTTGATGACATTACTCCTGGAGGTAAAGGGTGCACCAAACATTATTTTGAGGGTAATGTGAGTGAGCTGTAAACTTGCATAGATGATAAAGAGGAGGATGCGAATGCCCATTGTCTATTTGTGGAACGCTCATTGTCTATTTGTGTGAACTAGAAAGACGTAAATATTGATTCTATCTTCTGCTTATTCATCTTACAATTAAACAAATATAACGTGTTGTCAATGAAAGGACAAAAACTCCGACAATTGTATATAGTTGTCATTCTATTTTGAAAATGCAAGTGTGCCACCCATATTTGATATATATGGGGTATAATTGCATAAATTTTTGTTATTTTATATTATATTAATTTAATTCAGGATTCATGGTGATATTTATGATAATATATTTAATAATTATATTATGGATATTTTAATTAACTAATTAATAATTAAATATATCTTGAATTACAAGTAAGAAATTTAAGTAGTATTTTTTTTTTTAATTAGTTATATAGAAAACTAATATTTTATTGGTATTTTCTTATTAATAGCTTATCACATAAGAAATTGATTATTTATAAAACAAGTGAAATTAATTTTTGAAAATAAACTAGTCAAAAAAAAATTATGTTTATCAAAGTATAGTGTTTTTCCAAATGAATACACTAGAACCATCTAAATAATGTACCATACCTTTAGTATGTTTACTACTAAATAAAATTGACAAAGGTCATAAAACCATCAAGTATAATAGGAAGAATTGGAAGCAATGACCTTTATATGCATAGATTCCATAGGGTTGTGGTTGCTTAGTATAGGGCCTCGAGCCACATTCTCCTCTATGTGCATTAACATGTTATTCATTCCCTTCAAATGAAACACCATATCATACAAGACAAAAATAATTTCATCGTTGGCAACATTCCTATCAAGTGAGACATGGCCCAGGAGTGACTTTGTATGCCAATAAAGGTCTATTGTTTACATTCAAATTGTTTTTTCCTATTTGTGAGTGTGCTCCCTGTCTAGCACCCAAGGCGTCATTGTTTCCACGACTTCAAAAGCAGAGAGATAATTGCGCTCACTAGCCAAATTGGACTCCACCTCTTACAACTAATCTCTAGTGGTTTGTGGGATTCATCCAATATATAATCTAGTGAAGGACTCATCCCATTGCTGAACCCGAGAACCCCCCAACTAGCCATGGGCACCACTATTTCTTTTGCACCTAGCCCATTAACACACCATAATTATGAAAAACGAGAAAGGGAGCAAAACCAAATGACTAGAGAAAGTCACATTGTAGGATGAGGAAGGCCAAGAAGGGGATTGCAAACAAGGGATTTGAAGACATAGAGACATATCTAATGAACTACAAAAAAAACATAAATAGACACCTAGTTGAAATAGAAAGCACTGAGAGAATGTCCCAAACAAATAAGGAACATTATTCGACCATAATAATAGAGATAAATGACATCATACTTGGGGAGTCACACACTATTATGGTTGAGAACCCAAATGCAGTGAAGTTCTTTCTAGTATGTGTGTAAATCTTGATTGGGATATTGCCCAACTCGATGTAGGTGATGGCTAACATATTGTCATGAATACCCATTATCATGTTTAATACCAGGTAGTTCATAGTAGGTTTAGTTATCCAAAAAATATTAGTGGCTACTCCTTTGTAAATAGACAAGCAAGTCTTAAAAGGGAGTGAGAGATGTAGAAGTATTTATTGGTAATTGTAAATATTCTTTCTTTCCAAAGATTTTTAGGTTTCTCGAATATTAATTTTGTGATGTGTTACTCCTATAAGGACAAAGGGATATATGTAACCCAAAAACATTAAAAAAACATTTTTTTTAAAGAACAAAATGTATAAATAAACAAATATAATAGATTGAAAGAAAAAAAATTACTAATCACATAAATATGTAAATTACAAAAAATCCAATCGATAGAAATGTGATGTATAAATGGGTGGCCAATGGAAAATGATCGTCAAACTCCATAAGCTATAACCTCTAATAGTGGATCAGATAATTCCATGAACTCATCCTAATTTATCTAGTAATGTCCTAATTTATTAAACTTAGTATTCCATTGAGCACTGGCATTAATTACCAAATTTGTACAATTACTTGCTTGAATGCTTGCTATACCAATGCTTGCCATGGTATAGCATGACTAATTTTGGATATCCTCAATTTTAATTTATACCAAGTATACACTCCTTATGCTATATCAATTTTAGTGATGATATAATAAAATAACACAAATGCGTAGCTCCATTGAGTTAGGAAATGATATAATCAATAGGCATCAAGTGGTTTAATTAATTTTAACAATTTTATTACACAAAACAATTGTAAAAGGAGAATTAGACTTTAGACTAGTCACTTAGTTGCTTTGATTTCATAAATAATACAATGAAAATGATTTTAGAGCAATTAAGTAGTTGCATTGATTTCATAAAAATACAATGAAAATGATTTTAGAGCATTCAAGTAGTTGCATTTATTTCAACAACACAAAACAATACAACTCATTGATTTCACTTTGGTGAAAAATTATTGATAGGTCCATTGATTTCAATTCTAAGATATTGCAAATATCAAACAAAATGAATTAACAATAACACACTGTGAAACAATTTCAAAATACATATTATGATGCTGCTAAAAAAAATTCTAAACTACAAGTGGAAAAAACTATACCAAGAAAATTGATCAAGTTCATTTATTTCAATCTATAAATAAGTCAAAAGATCTTAACTTAAGTTCAAGTCTCAATTAAAGATGTTGAGACAATTAAAAATCTGTTGCAAACTAAAATAAAAATACATATTGTGGTGTTGCTGAAGAGATTTTGAGTGATAAGTTGAATTACACAACTTTATATACTTAGATCTGATTACTATCTTAGTATTTGTATATTAAATCTATTATAACATTGAAAAGGAAGACAAAGAAGCTCTAATAATAAAAGGTTTAAATACCATCTTAATTGAAGATTATCAAATACAAAGAAAAATCAAATCCTAAATTATTTAATTGCAAAGCTTTCCTAAATTTTGTAATAATGGAAAAAAAAAAACAAAGAAAATGACTTTGTATATCTTTAAAAAAGAAAAAAAAGAAAAAAATCCTTTATAAACATGGATAAGTCTACAATTTTTACGATAAATACTCAATTTCATTTCATGCTTGAATATTTAAATATACTTTACAAATTGAATGATTACATAATGGATCCTCTGATTATGTTTCATTTAAAGATCACTGTTAAATACTCAATTTCATTTCATAACTGGAATAAGAATTTTCAGATAATTGGTAATTTGGAAAGATTACTTTGTCAATATTATACTAATACAATTGTTTCATAAATTTAATAACTGGAATAAGAATTTTTAGATAATTGGTAATTTGAGAAGATTGTTTTGTCAATATTACACTATTACACTAATACAATTGTTTCATAAATATTACAAGCTAACCGTTACAACATATCTACTATTACACTAATACAATTGTTTCATAAATGTTATAAACTAAGAGTTACAAATGTTATAAACTAAGAATTACAACATATCTAGAAACACTTAAACTGAAATAACTAAAAAAAGCCAATTATTAACTAAACCACATTATCTAACATTTTTAAAAATTATCACTACTGAACTATCTCCGCAATTAACCAACTCAACTCTATTAAAATCGCATTGCAATTTCAACAATCTCAGTTTTCACACCAACCTAAAGAAAAATGCATTGCAGATTTGTTTCAATTATATTACCGATGCATTGCAGATTTGTTTCAATTATATTACCGTTGTAAGTCAAAGAAATATAGTTGAACAAAACAATTCTGCACGCCAAAACTTCAGTTTTTAATGTAATGATTGCGTCACCTAAGCTACTTGACTCTCCGGCCTTCCAATAAAAATCACTGACAAAGCAAGCATATTCCCTCAGTGGCTGATTTGGATTATCTAATGATGGTGTGGTCAAAAACAACATGCCCATTCACCCAAATTATTGACTCACGGGTCCAAGTTTGGGCTGAAACCCCGTGGGCCGTGAGGTTCCAATTCCACATGTTTAGCCGACAGCGAATCGAGTTGTCATATCTGTTATGTCTACGTCATGTGATCTTCTTTTTTATAAATGCGGATAAATCATGATGTTGACTCCTAAACTACTATATTTAAAGATATAGTGCTTTTCTCTTTTTGCGCCGTATCGTAGCAGAGTCTAACTCTTTAAGTTTCGGTGTTTCTTCCGTTTCCATCTATTTTATTACAAAGTTGAAATATTAATGCAAATCGCAATTTTAGGAAGATTGTGTAATAAAATTTTGGTTAAAAAAATACAATTCTAAATTTTAGTGGGAAAACTAAAACCTAAACTAATTATATTAAGTTTTAGAATGGTAAGTTTAATATTAATGATTTATTTTAAATTTAAATTTATGAAAAATTGGTAAGGATTACATGTGGTTTAAAAAAAAATTGTACTTTAAAATATTTATTCTTTTTATGTACTTGGTAGATGGAAGGTTAAAATGAATGGCAAATCCTATTTCCACCTCCATAGCAAAGTTAATGCTATGGAGGTACCTCGTCCTTACACCCTTGACAGCCTCACAGAGCATAATCCTATTTCCACCTCCATAGCAAAGTTAATGCTATGGAGGTACCTCGTCCTTACACCCCTGACAGCCTCACAGAGCATCTCTGGCATCCCTCTCCAGCTGCCCATCGAAACCCTCGGCGACCCTGCCCGTAGCCACCCGCAGCCTCCCTCCCGTTTGAGGACTTAATGAGGTTCACCGTACTCATTTAATAGTAGACAATTTGAATTTGAATTTTGAGTTCAAATTTAAAATACCGCCAAACAAAATTCAAATTTCTATAACCATAAACAGGAAGAGGCTCGCTGATTGCGGCATTGGCTTCTGCAGAAACGCCATTGGAGGCCGGGATGGCAGATTCTATGTCGTAACCGATCCCAGGGACGACGACCCTGTAAATCCCAGGCCTGGCACGCTCCGTCACGCTGTCAGTCAGAGCGAGCCTCTGTGGATTATCTTCCAGAGGGACATGGTTATCATGCTCAAAGAAGAGCTCATCATGAACAGTTACAAGACCATAGACGGCCGAGGCGTCAATGTTCACATTGCAAATGGACCGTCTGTTCAATTTTGGCGTGCAGGCTCCATGCTAAATGTTGGTGGAAAATTAAATGAAATGTGAAGAAAAGATTGGTCATCGCTGTCGGTGTAATGATTAACTCATTCGGAATTCCATCCTTATTGCTATAAAAACGCATTCACTGCAACGCGATAGTAGAGGCTTCTTACTCTTCTGGTGGAACTCTGTGCGTTACTCGTCACAGGAGTTGAGAAGGAGAAGGTTGGCTGCTTAAGATGAAGACGAATAGAATGTTGCTTATTGTGTTGGGACTGTTAGTAGCAACGGATTCTACATGTCATGTAAACGCAAGTAGAAACTTAAAGAATGGAGTACATGACCATCAATATGAGCCCGACAACTTTATCGGAAGCGGAGGAGGGTTAGGAGGAGGTGGGGGACTTGGAGGCGGTGGAGGCTTGGGAGGAGGAGCTGGAGGTGGCTTTGGCGGTGGTGCTGGAGGTGGCGCAGGAGGAGGCTTAGGTGGTGGTGCTGGGGGTGGTTTCGGTGGAGGTGCTGGTGGTGGAGCGGGTGGAGGGTTCGGCGGTGGTGCAGGTGGAGGTGGCGGAATTGGTGGTGGCGCGGGAGGGGGCGTAGGCGGTGGATTTGGAGGAGGGGCAGGAGCTGGTGGCGGAGCTGGCGGTGGATTTGGTGGAGGCGCTGGTGGTGGAGGAGGGATAGGGGGCGGCGTATGATCCGTTTCAGATGTTTCTACGTATGGGGCAGCCTATGATCCGTTTCAGATGTTTCTACGTATGGGGCGGCCTATGATCCGTTTCAGAAGTTTTTACGTATGGGGCGGCCTGTGATCCGTCTCGGATGTTTTTGTTTTTTCGTTTAAATAACTATTAATATGAATGTAACATCCTTCCTTTTGGTCGGAAGTCGTGTGTTCTTCGAAAGACAAAAGAATGATTATGGCAACAATATGTTTATCCATGTAACATCTTTGTTTCGTTTCAGGAAATGAATATATATATTAATATAATTTTTGTCGTTCCTCCTTTCTGCCATATTATTTTCTAACGTTAATCTTTATGTATTTACGCTCAATTCATCTTATGCTTCCTAACGTAAGAAATCAGCTTTCTATGATTATTCTGCGTTTAATAGTATGGTGTGTGGAAGATAGAAAATGTGTACGGAAAAGGATGAAGTGCGTAAGAAATGAACATCGTAAGGTTGCTCTGTGTTTTATTTTCTGACGTTAATCTTTATAGTTTTACGACCAATTCCTCAAATGCTTCCTATCCTAACAAATCAACTTTTATGATTATTCCTTGTTTTATAGTCATTATGGTCTGTGGAAGAGAGAAATTTTGTGTGGAAAAGGTTAATGTGCGTAAGAAATTAATATCGTAGGGTTGTTCCATGTTTTATCGTCATCATTGTATGTGAACGAGAGAAAATTTTGTATGGGAAAGGATAGTGTGCCATAGCTTTTAAATTGTTTTGTGACATTTCCAAAGAAGAAGAAATGGTGAGGGTTTAGGGAAGCTACTCATACAACATATCGGAGCCCTCAGCTCGTAAATATTCATAATTCATGGAGTTCAGAATTATTTTACCTTACTAGTATTGAGGAGTACGAGTGAGTTTGGTTTTATCTTTTCAGGAAAAAAAAAAAAATTATATAAATAAATCATATTTATTTTAAATTATATTTATTTAACATATAAATATATTAAGTATTTATTTATACATTTAGATCTATAGATATATATAGAATAATAAACCTATAAACTTTTATAAAGAAGTGATATGTCAAACATGTTATATAAATTATCTTTTGTATCATTGGAGCTTTTCCCATTGTATTTTCACTTGAAAATATATATATATATATTTATTATTGTAGGATAATTTTTTTTATTTTTAAATTTTTATAGGTTGGTAGTACAAACAATAAATATTCAAAAAGTTTAGTTGATAACAATTTTTAATTTAAAGTATATAACCTTTAACATTATAAAATTAAAATAAGCCATAAATGCATATAGATATCAAAATAATTATGTGACATTTAATTTATGTAAAATTGAGAATTTATAACAAGGTTCATAGATATTGAAATTGATAAATGATTTGAAAAGTTTTCATCTCATCAATTAAATTATTAATGCGATAAAGAATATTTTTAGATTATTATATTTTCTGTGAATATAAAGTCATGATATTTTACTTCATAATTAAAGATTACAAATAGGGCTCCCCAAAACTACTAGATACATTCCAAGAAAACATAAACCCATTACAAACTCAGGACAACTTTCTTTTGAGGCCACGAGATAAGTAGTAGGAGACATCCCATAAAACTTTGGTTCATACATCAAAATGAAGTAGACATAATTCAGTACATTACATTACCATTAAATAAAATATAGGAATTAAAGTCTGTGATAAACATTTCACAATTGATGTAGACATAATTCATTACATTACCACTAAGTAAAAGATAGGAATTAGAGTTTGTGATAAACATTTCACAATTCCATCCAGAAGTAAGACCGAAATAACTAAAACCAACACCAACCCCGACATTGGAAAAACAATAGGTCCATATAATCATTTTTAGAATTTTAAATTAGGCTAGCCAAGGAAATATAAAGATAACCATGATTTCCCCACATACCATCCTTGCCTCATAACAGCAAAGTGCATCAAAGATTATCCAAACCATTAGAAATGAGGACTCTCTACATGTATATGAGTATGCATTCTTCATTTGGAGAACCAACTAGTACCACTTAAAATAGAAAATCCTTCATCATCAATACATATAAAGGCAAACCAAATACCTCACTAGTAAGTGTCAACCATTCTAAGAAGCTAATTATTTCTAATAGGAAATATGCTTTTATTAAAAGAAGGTAGATATGTTAAGTGTCAATAATAGCAAACACAGACTTGGTGGGGTATACTAAAAAAAAAAATCAACTAGAAGAGTTGATATATGAATATAAAGGAGTATTCCAAGAGCATAAATGGTTGTCATTTAAGGTAGTGGAGCATGAAATCCAATTACCGTGAGACTCTCCATTTCAAAATATTACATTGTATAGATAGTATGTTCTAAAGAAAATGAAGTGAAGAAGCATTTACAACAACTTCTAGGGTAGTGTGTGATTCAATGAAGAACTTCACCTTGTGGATCACCAAGGGAAAATTCTAGGTACTGATATTGACACGTGGGCTAATTTTCCATGATTTTTCCAAAAAAAAAAAATTCCACAAATTCTTCGTCCAAAAAAATATTATGCAAAATTTTTATATATAAAATTATTTTACTTCCAATCACCAAAATTAGGATAGTGTAAATAAATTCCTGGATAATTGATATTTTTATAAAATATGAGCATAACATTTACATTTTGCATATGAGGGACTAGTGGTTTTTCAAGGTTTGTAACTTAACAGAAATCCATCCTTAAAATCTTTCATGGGGCCACCCATTATAATTGAGCTAAAATGCACATTTTACAACTAAATTTGAGAGGATTTAATAATTCTTACCTGTTC
Organism: Pinus taeda; assembly: GCA_000404065.3. Taxonomy (NCBI): domain Eukaryota; kingdom Viridiplantae; phylum Streptophyta; class Pinopsida; order Pinales; family Pinaceae; genus Pinus; species Pinus taeda. Next base: position 168,172 of record APFE031526657.1, on the reverse strand, counting down.
AATTTAGTTGACATATATATATATATAATATGAAGAGTTGCATATAACAAGATAAAAATATATATAAATAAAAATATCAAATAGTTAACGCAATCAGACCTTACACAAAGGCTTTTCAGTTCTTCTTTCCATGTTGTTCCCTTGTTTCATGCTATTTCCACCATTTGATTATTTTTAATATGTTTGGAAATATTCTTTTGATAGTTTAAATTAGAATATATTTACTTTCATTCCTCTAGTTTTTGGTGCGCTACCTTACTTCTTTCCTTTGCAAAAATAAACTCGTTTTTTTTCTAAACTTCAAGACACACATATAATAACACAAATATTTCCACCAAAAACAATAGAACATTTGCCTTTTATCTATTTTTCTGAATTGATGTCTTCATTCTCAATTCCATATTACAAGAAACAAATCTATACAAATGGTACTCCCTAAGTACATGATGATAATATGATAAAGAAAAAAATGTCTACAAAATTTACTAAAGAGTTATAATCTTGAAATGAAAATTTTATACCCATTTAATATATAAAGGTTTCCACATATACATTTCGTATGACTAATTATTTGGATAGGCTATAGTAGATTCATTTTGACCCCAGATTTATCAAGTGTAGAAAGAGATCGAATCTCTAAATGTGAAAACCTTTCTTCAAATAAATTTTGCAATATAAAAAATGAGGTTTTCATTTTTAGAGATTTAACACCTCTTGGTCATTGATAGATTTGGAGTTGAGATGGATATATCCTCAATTTTAAAAGGATTTGACTTGATGAATGAGCGTGGAGAGCATAAACAGCATTACCCTCAATAACTATTACCCCTACCTAGAATCAATGATTTGTTGAATTAATTAGACATTGCAAAATACTACAACCAAATTTGAGTCAAAGAAGTATGATATTTTCTATAAATGATTGTCCATGCCATTTGGTTTATTTAATGCTTCAACTATGTTTATGATAATAATGAATGATATATTACACCCCTATCTACATGTATTTGTTATATTTTTTTTAAATGATATGATCATTTATAATGCTACCAACTTTGGTGTCTAAGTGATCAAAAACTATAGTCAACTCAATGCATAGTAGAAAGAACGTGAATCTGAAGGCAAGATTCCAAGTTCTCTAGAATGTTATATTAAAATATGTTTCTAAAATATGTTTATAGAAACATATGTTACTATTTTTATTTTCATAATATTTTCTAAAAATGATTATATGGACTTATTGTTTTTCCAATGTGAGAAATGTTTTGTTGTATTTAATGACATATTTTTTTTAGTAGGTTAGCATTTAGTAGTTTTTATAAAAAAATTATATGGCATTATATGGAATTAGTTGGTATATCATAATATCTTTATATCGTATCATGTTATAATTTTTATACACCATTATTAGGCCGAGATATATTCTAAGCATTACAAGGTAGATGTGTAATTTCTTTCATTTTCAACCCCTAGTTAACATATGTATTTTTCAAACTAAATTATTTTTAGTTTAAAATATTATAAATCATCAATAACTTGACTCACCTAGATTAGTTGGTTATTCGTTTGTTGATATTTTTAAGATAGAGTTAGCATGCCATAGTTAAAAAAATATATTGGTATCAACAAAATATTTTATTATGAGCTATAAATAAAATATTTACATGTACATTTTAAGTAGAATTATCTTATATCAACTTTATATATAGATAGATTAAATAAATGAAAATATTTTTTTTCCCTTACACACATACATATATATGTGTTTTTCCAAATTCATTCTAGAGAATTTGATACATATTATAAAGAAATCAAATATCTTTAAATTTGATAAATGGATAAAAAAGATAGATCTACACTCTTCACATATATCAAATTGTTTATACACTCATGTTCCAAGATTATATAATTTTATGTAGAAATATGAAAGACAAAACTTTACGTAAAAAAACACACTTCTTTAAAAGAAATAAAATCAATATATCATTACTCTCAACATAAAAAACTATCTATCTTATTTTTCTTGAAGTCCATTTGTTTTAGTGAAACTAACTATAAGAATGTTGTCCAATATTTAACATCAATACTCCAAAGATCTCATTATTTCCATTTTAAATAGCGTATTTTTATTCTTTAACATAAAAAGTAAAATTAGTTAGGATATTTTAAAATAACATCCTTTGCATTTCATTTAATCCATACTTTATTATTTTAATTTAATCCCTATTATTTACATGTAGGAAGGAGAGAGATGAAAAATCCAAACTACCTATCAAATTTGAAGGTTATAAGAAGAGCGTTATTAAACATTTAAAGCATTTTTCTTAATTTATGTAATTCTTGAATATGGTTTCTCCTTCTATTAAATTATGGTGAGGCAATTTAGCTATCAAATTCCATATATAAGGTATATATTTTATTATAGGGTCAATTTATTCATCAATTTCTATCATGTAAATTATGGTGAGGTAATTTAGCTATCAAATTCAATAGAAGGTATATATTTTATTATATGGTAAATTTACTCATCAATTTCTATCATGTAAGTATACAATTTGCATTAACTAAATGAATTGATTCATTGTTCGGTTGGCAATATATGTATTCATTAACAATGGAGGTGTGTGAGAACTCAAAAATGTTATTACCCATCAAATTCCATGTTCAGTAGGGAGTGGAGGGTTTTGGATTAAATTTCTTTGGTTATTTACTTTCCAAATTCCATCTTTTGGCTATTGAGTAGATGGTTTGGATTGGGTTGCATGTATTGAATCCGTGTTTGACTAGAAAGCATGAGGTGATAGGTTGGAAAATAATACATGTAATAATTAACAATACAATGATGTGAAAATTGAATGGGGTAATTTACATATCAAATCCCTTATCTATAGGAGGTGGAGCATTTGGATTGGACTCAGTGGAGATTTTACCCATTAAATTATATCCTTACACTAGTTGGTAGATAATTTGGATTGAATTACATGTAATGATTCACTCTTTCAAGTGGATAGGAAAACAATGCATGCATTAATTGATAATGGATTTGAGTGGGAGTTCAACCCTCTTCCCACAATAAACAAATATACATGTTTAACATGAATTACAACTTACAACCATGAAGACAAGTGCAATGATCATCAATTGTATTGGTTATGGGAGTGCCTGGTTAGAGTGCTCTATTATGAAATAGGATAAACTTCTAGAAAATAGATCCACTTCCTAGGAGAAAAAAATGGGAATGCAATTAGATTTCCAAAGGTAATTTATGTTGCATAAAATATATTTTCCATGCATTTTATAACCCCTACCCTAAGGGTTTTTCCTTATTTTAAATTGACTTACATTTTCATAAAATCTATAAGAGTTATGGATTTGTTGATAAATTTAATTCTTACTTCCCTAAATTTCTAGAAGGGATAGAAGAATTCTACTAGAATTTGTTTCAAATTGGCTTACATAATCAAAAAATCTATAAGAATTATGAATTGGTTGATAAATTTAATTCTTACATCACTAAATTTCTAGAAAGGATGGGAAAATGCTACATGAATATAGTGTTGCATTATGGAATAAACTAAATTTATTTTCAATTGAAGAAATCTTATGATGGAGTAGCTCAGTTCCTAGAATTGGACTTGTGGGGATCAAACCTACACACATTACTATTGGGCCATAGCCCCAGGATCAAACTAAGCTTGTAAAAAACAAGCCCAGCTTTTATTAAAAACATTGGAGTTGACTTTGGCTAGATTTCTACACTAAACCAACGTAGCCCACTTTAAACCAACCCCTTGTGGGGATCAAACCTGCACACATTACTATTGGGCCATAGCCCTAGGATCAAACTAAGCTTGTAACAAACAAGGCCATCTTTTATTAAAAACATTGGAGTTGACTTTGGCTAGATTTCTACACTAAACCAACGTAGCCCACTTTAAACCAACCCAAAGACTCGTTTTTTTCACCTAGGAAAAACCAACAAAGTGTTTACATAACCTAAAAATTATCATACCACCATAGATTGACATATACTTTGGAGATAATAACATGTTCTACAAAACTAACAAAAACTTAGAAAAAAACCACTCATGATAAGAGAATTCCTCATTTGAAGAAAATAATCATAAAATAAATGGCAGATATTAAAAAGAAAAACCAACCAACACTATCTGGAAGCAACATCCAATAGCAGAAAAAGAAACGATTCTCCCCATGTAAAATCAAACCATAAGAGATAAGCATGATGCTTATTTGAGTGAGCATATTGGAATTTAGAATTCAAATTGTTAGGTTGTTGACTATGGAAAAGGGAGATAATGAGACATGAATATATTATACCTTTACAAAATAAGATAAATATATAGTAAATAATTCTCCCCATATAAAACCAAACCATAAGTGATAAGAATGATGCTTATTTGAGTGAGCATATTGGAATTCAGAATTCAAATTGTTAGGTTGTTGACTATGGAAAAGAGAGATAATAAGACATTAATATATTATGCCTTTATTTTGTGCTTATTTGAGTGAGCATATTGGAATTTATAACTCAAATTGTTGGGTTGTTGATTATGGAAAAGAGAGATAATAAGACATTAATATATTATACCTTTATAAAATAAGATAAATCTATAATAAATATATCTTTTATAAAGATAAACATATCTACTTTATAAAATAAGATAAATCTATAGTAAACATATCTACCTATCTACTTTTAAGGAACCAATGGACTTGAAATGAATCAAACTTACATGGGTGATTTGGGTTTCCCACAAATCGAAATTCCATCCATCTCAAGCCTTACTCTCAAAATTTTTGCACCCTATTAAACTAACCAAGATGTAAATAGATAAAAACATTATTATTTTAAAATTTTAATTTTAATGATGAAGTTATCAAATTAAAAATGTTACATAAGTAAATCACCCCTTCTATAAAATAAGCTATGATCTCTTCTATAAAAATAGGTTAAGTGAGTGTAATTCATAATAATGATAGATAATTTTCAATTTAATGAGTAACTTGAATTTTGTACTCATTAATGAAGGCAAGAGCTAACCAGCCTGCCATAGGGCATTTAATGCCTCTATGGTGACTGGTTCACATACATAAGCACATACATATTCCATAGCCTGATTTGACAGCCCATATGATGGTCATACATTTTCCGAAACACCTTCGAGACTCTCTCCTATTTCCCGGTAGCCCCCCATGCAAACCGAATTGGCAGACAAGACAGGCCCCAAATGAATATTTATTCGTCCAGCTGCAGCGAGGCGATGTGCATTAATGCGATGGCGATGCTCTCAAATTCAAATTTTCAATCTAACTCCCACGTCCAAGAAAAGGCTCTCAAATTCAAATTTTCACGTTTCAGAGTAATAGGGAAATCAACTCATGGGGCAAAATTTGTTTACAAGAGCTCAAAGGTCGGTATTCAGTTCCTTGTCAGGCGTATTTCCAGGTTTCTCAAGGCTGCAAAGTAGGTCGAGCGGGTTGGATGAACACCAGTTTACCTCCCTGTTGTTCTCAATCTTTGGATGGACCCTCATGATATGTTATATCATTTACAAAAAGTACTCTAGAAGCAACAAGGAGTGCGAAAGGAAAATGCATGTTGGCTAGAGGCATCGTGTCTTCTAAGCTTGCTTTGGCCCATGGATTGAAGAACAATGAATTCATGTTCATGGGATACCTTGTTGTGGGGTTTCATAACTGCATGAAGACATCCCCATTGTGCCAAATATTGTCATCCTCCAATATTCCGAGCACTTGTTACTGGGATTCCAGGTCGAAAAGTTTCTTCTTATATGAGAAAACCGATATTTTCAGGCTCTTGAAAATGAAGCCCTTCATCTCAGACGTGAAGAAGTTGCAGGACATGGCACCCCAGAGTTTCTGTGGAGTGGAAGTTTACAATGATTTTCTGATACGCTTCCTCAAGGGCTCCACTACGTATCTCGGGCAAGCCGAGGATTCAGTGGTCATTGAATTCAATTACTATCACGTGGAGAACAGATCACAGACAAGGTTGAATGAAGAAGGGTGGGAGGAGGTTGAGCAGATGGCTTTCTTCAAACATGACTGGATATTTGTTGCCATTTGAAGGTGGTTCGTTCACTATCAAATAATAAATCCTCGGAGCAGAGCATGAAAATTCAAAAATGTTGTCTATAAATGCGTTTCAAGAGATCAGATCTAGTTATTATATCACCATGAATTTTCTAATGGCGGGGCTGGCTTCAGTCCTTCCATGGGACAACATTTGGAGGTCATGGCATGATCATATGGACAACAGACAGACTGATACATGCATGGGCGAAAAATCCATGAAAGAACTCCCTTGTCTCATTTAGGGAAAATTTATTATGCCACAACTTGCAGTAGTGTGTGTTATTTGCTTGACAAAATTCGTGGGAGGAGAAGATGTGAGATTGTTTCCAAGCTACAACCATGGCTTCCACATAGCATGTGTAGACAAATGGCTTAGTTCTCACTCTTCTTGCCCTACCTGTAGATATTGTCTTCATTCTGGCTCTAAAGATGGGGCAGACAACATTCAGCCCACCAAATTATCTGTCTAGGAAGCACAGACTCATCAGCCGAGAGCTTCTCAGGAGCCTGGCTTTATCATTGACTTAGAGTTTGGGTTAAACGATAGTGGCTACACCAAATTGTGTCTATGTGATTTTTGAATGAATTTTAAATTATTTTTCCCATGTTATGGAAAGGCAAATTTTCATAAGTGTCCAAACAGTTTTATATTTATATTAATATGAAAACTTAGTCGTAGAAAGGAATTAATAAATTATGTAATGTAATTATAGTATATTAATATGAAAACTTAGTCCTGGAAAGGAATTAGTAAATTATGTAATGTAATTGATTCACTGTGATAAAATTAAATGAAGACCAGGTTTTAACAGGGTTAATAACTTTATTACTTGGTAAAGTATTTAATTTATTTCTTTTAACTGTTTCATCAGTAAAATTTGGAACATTTTTGAATTTCTAATCTATTAAGAGTATAAATATATATTATATCATCATAATTATTTTTCAAAATTGTACACATTGTAATTCAAAATTGAAAAACATCTCAAAAGAAAACCTTTATTGATAAGTTTTCTCATTATTTGAAAAATGTGGAACCTAAATCCAAAATATCATAATATAGGTGAATTATAAGTCAAAATAGCTTTGTATGAAAGCCTAATTTCATTATTATTATTTTTTTCATATATTTATATTCTCTAGAAAACATATTTTTGAATTATT